>CALYLW010001336.1:3780-155170 GCA_944989445.1 Ampullaceana balthica | reverse complement strand
TGGTAAGTTCAGGTTGGGGAGGATCTGTGGGGGTTGATTAGTGGTATGGGATTGGGGTTTGGGTGTTGCGGATGTGTCTGTTTAAGTTATATTTGGTTTGGTATTGGGGAGGGATTTTGTGGGTGTAGATGGTGGAGAGATCGGCGGGACATTTTTTGTCCGGTCTAAGCTTGCTAGCGTGGGGGAAGGGGTGTGTTCACGCTTTACAGTTGAGAGAGTTCCCCACATTGGGGGTCCCTAGAAAAAATGTTGTTTATTACAAAGCAGGCCCGCCGAGCCAGTCCCCCTTAGGCACTCACCCTGCAGGTGGTTGGAGGTGGGTGTGGGTGTGGGGATGTTTGTGTTGGGGTGGGATGCGGAGGGGGGTGTGTTTTGGTGGTGGTGAAAAACGGGTTTCGAAACTATGCTGGGCCATTCTACATTCCAGGTTCGGGGGTCGTGGTCGCCGGGTAGCGGTTTGCAACCCCACTCCTTGGGGTTTGTTTGGTTTGGTGGTTTTTTACCGTAAGTAGGTGTGTTAATGGCTTTAGTTGCGTAGGGTTGGATTGTTGTGGGGGGCGTTTGGTGATTAGTGTTTGTGTTGGAGAGGTTAGCTTACCTTTTGGATCTGGTTTGTTCTTGCTGGTGGTATACCGCCCTGAAGCCATAGTTACATCCCGCCTCAATACCCCCTACATGTTGTTTTTGTGTTAGTATGACCTGATTTCAATTGTGTGGTCTATGTGTGGGTTTTTTATTTTTGGTTATTTGTTTTGTTTTTTTGTTTTTTTGTCAATTTTTTGTATTGTTATTTTTTCTCTGTTTGTGACTATGTTGGTCGTAGTATGTATGGGGTGATTTGGGAGGAGCTTGTGCTGGCATAGTGTGTCTTGTTGGACTAGGTTTGGAATGGGAGTAGGAGGGTCCACGAACCAAATTGTTTTTGGTAATTATAGTTGTTTATTGTTTTTTTTTGTGTTGTATTTTTTGAGACCATGCAGAGAGACGTTGACTTTTTCGGTCCTATGATCTTGGGTCCCGGTTATTTGATTGAAGAATTAGCTTCTATTGGTACTCGGCCCTTCCCCCGCTTAACTCCGAATGCCACACCGGAAAATGTTTTTTTTTTTCTATAGAGTATGACTCGTAAAGTTGTGTTTAATTGAGATTTTTGAGTACGAGATGTGATTTGAGAGGGACCTCTCTCCTTGTGGACGCTGGAATGGTTACACTGAGGTGTTGCATAGCCCTCCCTCACGAACCAATGTTTTTATTAGTTGTATACTAATTTGTTGTTGTATAGGGGATTGACATAGGTACCAACCCCTACCCACCCAAATGGTTATAGGTTTGTTGTATTTTGTGAGACTTGAGCTGAATTCGGTATCGGTATTCCCATAACCAATGTGTATTAGTATTCTTTTTGTATTGTTTGCTTTTTGATGGAGGGACTTTGGACATGCCGTGTGTGAGGGTTCGGGTCGGGTAATCCCCCCCCCAATGAATTTAAGTTGTATTTTGAGGACCTTGACACTTTGTCACCGTGTACACCACTTCCCACCAATGTTTTTTTTTTTGTATAGTAGAGAGGGTGTTTATTCAATGTTATGCTATTTGGAGGTCATTTTTTTTTGTGCTTTATAGTTTTTCTGTCTATTTGTATGGTTTGTGTTGTATTGATGGGAGGAGATACCTTTTGTGACTGCTATGTCGAGTATCTCCACCCTTTTATGGTTTTTGTTTGTTTTTAAAGTTTTGTGTTTTGTACGACTGCCTTGCAATGTTTTGGAGGGGATGTTGTGTGGAGACTTGACGAGTGGTTATGCCCACCAATGGTATTATTGAGGTTGGTTTGTTTATATTATATTGTAGGGTTCGTTTGTTTGGAAGGTCGATTTAGTGGAGGTTGTGAAGACTCTTGAATACTCTGTGTTTGGTTGACGGTATAGTCCCACATCCATTGTGAGATTATTATGTTTGTATTTTGTTATGTGAGGAGGGATAAGACGGTGTGTTTGAGTAGGGGTTGCTGAGCTGACTTATTGACTGTGGGTACCCCACCCTAGGTTTTATATAAGTTGCCTATTTATTTTGATTTGGTGTAATTGTGATTTTGTGTAGAGTGGGGTGAGGTTGTAGATGACTTGACCCTTGGGTTTTTACCCCCTAAAAATGCCTTTAGTTTTGGTATTGTGTAGGGGGAGGTAGTCTTTAAGATGCTTGGTCTTGTTTTATTGTAATCCCCGCATGCCTAACCGACATATTTCGGTATATGTTTGCTTATGTTTGTTTGGTATGAAGATTTTGTGTTTGGTGCTAAATGGGTGTTTTTGTGGATGGGTGCGATTTGAGAGGGCAGGAGAGATACTTGACTCTGATGAGCTGTACCCACCCCCGTAAGTTTTGTTTTATAGTGTGTGTATGGGGGATTTGTTGTGGAAGGGGACACACCCTTTGACCTTCCCCTTCCTCTAGTCAGTTTTTCATAGGATACCCACGCCTATGTTTCGTTTTTGTTTGCGTTTTGGTTATTATGGTTTAAGTTTGGTTGATTGTGTTGGAGTTGGGGGTGATTGTAGTGGCGGAGAGAGTCTTTTCTCGAGGAGGGGTCACTTTACCCGTTGACCATTCCCTGGGATATATGGGTGTTGTGAGAGTGAATCGTTATGACGGTTCGGTATCGTCAACTCTACACAATGGAAAAGTAGAGTGAGGTTTTGTAAGGTTGTTTTGGGTGTGTAGGTGGACGAATATCCCAACGGTTCTTTTCCGAATGCGGGGGGTTGACTAATCTGTGTTGCTGTGGTCATTATGTGTTGTTGGGTGTACCCCGTCCCTCACCCACCTCCACCTATGTTGTTTGGGTATTGGGTGGAATTTGTAGGGGGCTGGCGGTGTGGTGGTAGTGGATCATCGGGACACGCGGGTTTGTGGCCGTGGGTCGTGGGGGTACAACCCCTCCCCCCTCCATTGGTGTGTGGGGTGTGATGAAGGGTGTGGGGGGGGGGGGGGGGGGTTTGGTTGGGGGGTGTGTGTTGGAAGGGGGGTGGGGTGTGGAGATGTGTAGGGTTTGATGTGTAGGGTAGTTGGAGTGGGTACCCACAACCAGTTACCCTTGTCCATCCCCCTCCCACCAATGTTTTGTTCTGTTGGAGTGTATAGGGGTTGTTGGGCTGTATTTGTGGGGTATGTTTTGTTTATGTGGGTGGCTGCTCCCTCCGGGTCTTGATTGGTCTTTCGTCTCGGTTACCTGTTCCAAATTGGTAGTTTAAGTTTATGTGTTGTATTGGATTGTGTGACCGTGCAGGGCCGTTTGGCCCTCCTCTGGACGCGGTTTAAGGCTCCCTTCGGTGATTGTGATCTAAGGCCGGGGTTATACACGCCTGCCCAGCATCCCATTCGTTAATATGGTTTCGTTGTTTTTGTGTGAGGTGGGAGTTGGGGGTGGGGGTTTGGGGGGTGGTGGAGGGGTGGGGTGCCTTGGGGGTGCGTGGTTGGGGTGGGTAGCGGGGTCGCGGTTACCCTACTATGTTATTTTACGGGTGGGGTCAGTTGGTCGGGCCGTGTGGTTAGTGGGGTTAGGCGTGGTCTGTCGTGTCGGGTCGGTTCTAAAATGGTCCAAACGCTTGGGGCAGTAGGTCCCTAAGGGGGTCGGCATGTGGTTTGGGAGGTGGTCGATGGAGGTCGGGTGGTGATTTCTTGGGGTGACCCTAACCAACTCCAACTTGTGATTTGGTGGTGATGCTTAGTCTCGTTTGTTATTGATTTTGGTTCAAATTTTGGTAGGATCGTTCTGACCTTTCGGGGCTGTGGGTGACCCACTAATGATTTAATTGTTTGTTTTTTTCGTAGTGGAGAGAGTGTAATCGCCTATACTTCTCTTGAGTACCTTGGGAGCCATACTGGTTTTCCCCATCCCCGCCAAAGTGGAGTTTGTGGTGGGTTTTTATGTGTGACCCCCTGGATGACTTACTTGTGGAATGGTTATTCTCCCCCCCCCCCCCCCCCTCCCACATCCTCCTCCCACAATTGTTTTGGTTGGAGTGTTTTGGTGTTTTTGTGTACCGTTGTATCCTAAACACTTGTTTGTGGCGCTGAGTATCCTCACCATCCAATTGTTATAATTTATTAATGTGTTATTTGTGGGGGGGTTGTGTTTGTGGGTCCGAGTGGTATTTTGGTGGTGTGATTAGATTGGAGACTTGTATTTTTTATGTTATGTTGACTTTAATAGAGTATCACCCTTCTCCACCTTGTTCTGATTTTGTTTCTTGTGGGGTTGTGGGGGTGACCGGGTCCCTTGTTTCTGGCGGTTTGTCGGGGACCCTCCCCATTTGGGGTTGGGTGTTTTTCAGAACCGCGTTGCTATTTTTGGTGACGACATTTGTGTATGGGCGTGCTTAAGTCGGGTTGCGGTGTGACCTTGGACTGTTCCACCAGCTGCTCCGTGCGAGATGGGGAGTATCCAGTCCGTTGGGGTCCTTTTAGTTTTTTGTTTATTATATATTTTCACTTTTTTTGTATTTTTGAGAACTTGATTTTGGTGGTATCACCCACTGCTCCCACCAATGTATTAGCAGGTTTTTGTTGTTGTATTTTGTAGACTTGACTGGGGGGTAACCAGCCATTTGTTATTTGTTTGTTTATTGTATGTTTTTTTATTATAGTGTTGTTTGGGGTTGGTGGATTTGATTGTGAGTTGTGTTGTGTTTGGTTTGATTGGATTGTGTGATGTGTGGGGTGGATGTTGTTGTTGGTAGGTTGATTGTGTTGTGGTATTGTGTAACTCAACCGTGATAATCACTCCAGCCGAGCTCCCCGCTGGTTTCCACCATATGTGTATTTTTATATTATTAGTTTGGTATTTTTTTGTTGGGTTTTGAGATCACTCTTGATCGGACAACCCCCTTGTACTGCCGTTGGTTGTAGGCCCGGATGTATTAACCTCCTCCTCTTGGTTTTTTCAAGTTTTTTTTTGTTATTTGTTTGGAGTTTTTTGTGGTTGTGTGTTAGGTGTGGTTATTGGGTGATGGTATTGTGGGGCAGTGTGAATATTATAAATTGTATTAGTATGAGGGGTGGAGGGTCGGCTGCGGCACTCCTTGGGTATTGCCTCTGGGTGACTTGGCTTGACTTAGGTGTCCTGCCGGTCGCCACCACCACCACTTTCCACCACCCACCCCACATGATGGGGTGGTGCTCATGTTGGGGTCGGTCGAGGTTTATGGGAGGGTGTCCAACTTGCGTGTCGATGAGTGCGGGGGTTCCCACCCAAAAATTGGGCGGGCGGTGACCCCACCACAACCCCCCCCTTATGGTTAGAAGTCTGGGTGGGTGTGGGTGTGGGGGCGGGGGCGGTGGGCGCGGTGGCTGTGTCTCTGGTACGGCGTGGTGCGGCGAGACGTGGCGTATCCCCATTATTGGGGATGAGTGGGCGGTTGGAGGGGGGGGAGGAGGGGGGCGGGGGGGCATGGGGGCGGGGGGCGGTGGGGCGTTGTGGAGACATAGGGACGGGGTAGGTCTAGACATCGTGAAGTCGTACTATTGAGGGGGGGAGTTGTATGGGTCCCTAATTGGGGGGGGTGGGTTATTTGGCGGGGGGGGGGGGTGGTATTAGGGGTGGTCAGGAGGGTGGTCGAAGAAGCTGGTGGGTAAACGCCCCCCCCACCACTATAGTGAGGGGGTGGTGTGGGGGGGGGTGAGTTGGCGGGGCGGGGGGGGGAGGGGGTGGGGTGGTGTGTGGGGGTGGGGGGTGTATGGGGGCGTGGAAGCGCGTGCGGGTGGGGAGGGGATTGGGTCGAGGTGCGGGTGGGGGCGGGGCGGGGTGGGGGGGAGGGGTGGCCGGGAGTTGTGATGGGGTGTTGTGGGGAGGGGGGTGTAGTCAGTGGGTGGGGTGTGTTTGTACCCAACTAGTATGACCTGGGTGTACTGTAAGTAGTGGTACGTGCTCCGAGGTCAACCATCAATTAGGGGTGGTTGGGGTGTGATAGAGGGCTGGCGGTGTGGGGGGGGGGTGGTGTGGGGGGGGTCTTGGGGTGGGGGGTCCCGGGGGCGTGTAAGGGGTTAACGTGCAGGGGGGACGGCTACACTCCAATTGAGGTGGTAGGATGGTGCGGGGTCGGTGGGGGGAGGTCAAGCAGGTGTCGGGTGTCTCGGGGGGATAACGACTAACCGAAGGGGGTGCAGGTCAACAAGCAACTCAGAATTCACTATGTGGGGTGGGGAAGCAAAGGGGCGGCGGGGTCGTGGGGTGGTGTTGGTTGGGTGGGGGTGTGGGAGTCCGCGGGGTGGGGGACGGCGGAGATGGTGGGGGTCGTGGGCGGGGGTAACTCCAGATACAATTTTGGGTCGTGGTGGTATGGGTGAGGGCGGGGTGTTAGGGCTGATAATAGACTGGGGGGGGGGGGGTGAAACACCCCCAACTTATGGTTATTTTGATATGTTCTTTCCTTGTATTTAGTTGCGTTTGTATTAGAGACTTTCTGTCTTCTTTTCCTCTTTTTGACTTTGGTTTACCCCACCATTTTGTTTTATTGTTAGGTTGTTTGTTTATTTCGATGAGACTTGGACTCTGTCGGAGGGGTGTGACCCCGCCCCTTTATTGGTGTTTTTTTGATAAGTTTGTGTTTTTAATATTGTTGACTGTGATGTCGCGATAGGGGCGGGTATACACCCTTCCAAACCTCCACGTGTCGCACCCCACTACCCATAGGGGCGGGTGAGTCGTGTGGGGGCGCGGGCAGGCGTGGGGTTGGGTCGGGTGTCGCGCCCATGGGATGGGTCGGTGGTATCAAGGTGGCTCGTCGGGTGTAGTGGGTCAGGCTTTGGGTCCAAGATTGCGGGAAGATTAATGAGGGGGGGGGGGTTGGGTTGAGGTGGTGTGTTTATTGTGTTTTATTGAGAGTGTGAGGTCATTGTGGACTGGTTCACCGACTATGTCTTTAATTTGTGTGTAATTGAGACTTGACTGGTCATAATGACTCAGAGGTATCACCACCCCCAATGGTTTTGTTTTTGTTGGGAGGTGGAGTGTGTTGTGTGAGTCGGGGTAGCCTATTGGGTCACTCCTACCCTTCATATGGGTTGTGGTGTTTGTGGGGTTTAGTGGCAGGAAGGTAGTGTTCGGTATTGCTAGAGGGTACCTTTGCCCCTCACCTTTGTGTTGTACGTTATGCTGTTGTTGGTATTTGTGAGACTTGACTCGGAGGGGGGGCTTACTATCCTTGGGGAGTGGGGCGGGGGGTGGGGGGGGGGGGGGGGAGGTCTGGACAGGCGGCGTGTCCCGTAGGGACTAGGCGTCTGGCCGGGGGTTACATCCCGCCCTACCTCTCCAATGTGATTAGTTGGTTATTGAGACATCTTTTTTGGAAACCTGGTTTACCCATCCAATGTTTTAGTTGTAAGTTGTTTGAATGCTCTGGTATCGACGGCGCAGCCGTTCCGCCCACCTCAACTATTGTTTTTTTGTGGTTATTTGAGTATGAGGTTTCTTGTACTGCCCCTTCGAGGGAGGTATCCCACCCAATGTTAGGAAGGAGCTGTAGTGGATGATCAGTTGGTTTCTGGGGCGTAGTGTGTAACACCCTATTCCTAACATGGGATGTTAGGTTTTGTCCGATCCGGGTCTGGGTTACATTACCATTCTTAACACTTGGGTGGTGGGAGCTTGTTGGGTTTGTAGTGTCTTTGACGCGGTTCCCCCCCCCCAAAATGTTTTTTGGTGTTTATTGTGGTCGTGTCGGCAGGTAACCACCTATGTATTGAGTTGGTGGGTGGGGCGGTGGTCTTGGTCGGGGTTCCTCTACACAACCTACCACCTCCTTTGGGAGTTTTTTTGTGGGTTTTCGAGACTGACATGGGTCGGCGCGCGGGTCCCGTCCACTTATGGGGG
This sequence comes from Ampullaceana balthica, assembly GCA_944989445.1. Lineage (NCBI taxonomy): Eukaryota > Metazoa > Mollusca > Gastropoda > Lymnaeidae > Ampullaceana > Ampullaceana balthica. The sequence goes on along the minus strand of CALYLW010001336.1, from coordinate 147,300 downwards.
ATAGTTTGTATTATTTGAGACTCCTTGGGTCCTGCGAGGTGGGTCCCCTCTTTGTGATTGTGGGGGTGGTGGAGGGGTGGGGTGTCGAGAGGTAAGGGGGTCGACACCACAAACACATACACCCCCCATCCCCAGGAACCAACTCAAACCCTAAATTGGCGTGGTTGGGGTGTGGGGCGGGGTGGGTGGACGGGCAGGGCGAAGGGTAGGGGTCAACAAACACATTGGGGGGTGTGGGGGTGGGGTGTAGGGGGTTCAAGTGGGTACAAACTAATTGGGGTGTGTGGGGGTAGGGGTTGGGGGTGGGGGGGGGGGGGGGGGAGGGGGGGCGGGAGGGGGAGGGGTGTCTGGTTAGGTGGGTGACACTCACTAGGGGGCTGTCGGTCGGTTGGGGTAGTAGTGAAGGCGACGGGGTTCCAAACTTCGGGATTGTGGTGGGATCGGGTGTCGGGTACGGGGGTCCCCCGCTTCATTGGGTAGAGTGGGTGGGGTGTCTAGGGCAGGGGGTGTAGGGGACGGGGAACACTAACATTAATTTGGTGGGGTGTTAGTGGGTTATTCGTAGACTTGACTTGGGACCCTTCCACATGGTGATGTTAGTTGTATTGAGCTTTACTGGTTATCCACACTATGGTGTGAGTTGTTATATTTTTGAGACTTGACACTTGGTACCCCCCCCTCCAATATGTTTATAGTGGTAACATTTGAGACATCTGACCTTCGGTTACCTACCTCACCAATGTATAGTTTGTTTTTTGTGACTTGACGAGTTAACCCTCCCATTGTATAGTTATGTTTGTATTTATTGTGACTTTTGACTTATGGTTTGTTACACCCCCATTGCTTTATTGTTGTATTGAGTCTTGACTTGGTACCCACAAATGGTATGTTGTATTTGAGATCTCTTGTTGTCTGGTATACCCCACCATTTGTATTGTACTGTTTTTATTGAGACTTTCATTGTCCTCGGATTGTCTGGGGTTTTACCCCACAAAATGTGTATATAGTTGTATTGAGACTTGACTGGTACCCACCAATGTATAGTTGTATTGAGACTTGACTGGTACCCACCAATGTATAGTTGTATTGAGACTTGACTGGTACCCACCAATGTATAGTTGTATTGAGACTTGACTGGTACCCACCAATGTATAGTTGTATTGAGACTTGACTGGTACCCACCAATGTATAGTTGTATTGAGACTTGACTGGTACCCACCAATGTATAGTTGTATTGAGACTTGACTGGTACCCACCAATGTATAGTTGTATTGAGACTTGACTGGTACCCACCAATGTATAGTTGTATTGAGACTTGACTGGTACCCACCAATGTATAGTTGTATTGAGACTTGACTGGTACCCACCAATGTATAGTTGTATTGAGACTTGACTGTACCCCCAATGTATAGTTGTATTGAGACTTGACTGGTACCCACCAATGTATAGTTGTATTGAGACTTGACTGGTACCCACCAATGTATAGTTGTATTGAGACTTGACTGGTACCCACCCAATGTATAGTTGTATTGAGACTTGACTGGTACCCACCAATGTATAGTTGTATTGAGACTTGACTGGTACCCACCAATGTATAGTTGTATTGAGACTTGACTGGTACCCACCAATGTATAGTTGTATTGAGACTTGACTGGTACCCACCAATGTATAGTTGTATTGAGACTTGACTGGTACCCACCAATGTATAGTTGTATTGAGACTTGACTGGTACCCACCAATGTATAGTTGTATTGAGACTTGACTGGTACCCACCAATGTATAGTTGTATTGAGACTTGACTGGTACCCACCAATGTATAGTTGTATTGAGACTTGACTGGTACCCACCAATGTATAGTTGTATTGAGACTTGACTGGTACCCACCAATGTATAGTTGTATTGAGACTTGACTGGTACCCACCAATGTATAGTTGTATTGAGACTTGACTGGTACCCACCAATGTATAGTTGTATTGAGACTTGACTGGTACCCACCAATGTATAGTTGTATTGAGACTTGACTGGTACCCACCAATGTATAGTTGTATTGAGACTTGACTGGTACCCACCAATGTATAGTTGTATTGAGACTTGACTGGTACCCACCAATGTATAGTTGTATTGAGACTTGACTGGTACCCACCAATGTATAGTTGTATTGAGACTTGACTGGTACCCACCAATGTATAGTTGTATTGAGACTTGACTGGTACCCACCAATGTATAGTTGTATTGAGACTTGACTGGTACCCACCAATGTATAGTTGTATTGAGACTTGACTGGTACCCACCAATGTATAGTTGTATTGAGACTTGACTGGTACCCACCAATGTATAGTTGTATTGAGACTTGACTGGTACCCACCAATGTATAGTATTGATTTTCATTAGCCTTTTGTCTAGACATTAATTATACTTTGGTGGGAAATAAAGAATTATGTTTGTTCTTCAGTGTGCCTGTGGTGCTTACAATGGGAAGCAGTGAATGAAAGCGAATGATGGTGTGCAATGAGTGCATGTCTATTCAGAGATTATAAGATACTCGAAATGATATTAGGTTGCGAACACTATGTCTGTTATAAAACAATAGTTCAGTGTTATTTTCACACATTTTTAAAATAATATTTTTCAATTCAACATGTCATCATCTATTTTTAAATCCCTTATGTCGTCATCACTCTCTTTATGTCTGTCTGTAGTTCGCGGGACCAAAATAATAAAACAAACCCGTAAAAACAAAGTTTTTGACTATAAACCCCTTATATATGAGACATAACTAACAGTATTGATTATTTTCAAACATTTACAGACTGAATCTGTCTTAACTCAAGTTTGCTTCATAACCCTAGGGGGGGGGGAGGGGTGGGTGGGAGGGGGAGAGGGGAAACGTCTGGTCACCGATTCGCTTGACAGAGCTCAGCGTGACACGTAAAATGTAAACAAAAGCACCCCGTCGCTTCGTTGGGTCGCCTCAATGCGTCAGCTCAAACTTTCACGTGGCAAAAAAACAATAACAAACCGTGAATTTGAATTACATACCTCATATAAGGATAAACTAAAAATGCATTAATTTAATTACGGTACGTTCGATCGATCTGAAATTTTGATACGATGCATTGTTAGGTGAGACGGGTCTGTGTGCCAAATTTCAGCTCGATCAAATTACAGGAAAGAGGGTCATTTTTGACTTTTGTTTTTCCGCCCGCCCATGAGATGAAGACAGACAGAGAGACAGAGACGGCGCGTGAAGTTAATATAAGGGATTTTAAAAAAAAACCCGTAAAAACAAAGTTTTCTACTATAAATCCCTTATATTTTAGTCATAATTAAAAGTATTGATTATGTTTCAACGCCACAAATATTTACGGACTGACACCGAGTGATGTCCCCTGTCTTTTAACGGGGGATGGGTCGCGAGGGGGTGTCGGCACGACGGTCGACGTCTAAGCGTCAACTCAAACTCACGTGGAAAAAAAACAATAACAAACCGTGAATTTAAATTACATACCTCATATAAGGATAAACTAAAAATGCATTAATTTAATTACGGTACGTTCGATCGATCTGAAATTTTGATACGATGCATTGTTAGGTCAGACGGGTCCGTGCGCCAAATTTCAGTTCGATCGGATCATGGGAAGTGGGTCATTTTTGACTTCTGTTTGTCAGCCCGCCGAGCCCATGAGATGATGAGAGAGACGGCCGCGAAGTTAATATAAGGGATTTAAAAATGACACACTTCCCGTCGTCACCTAACAATGCATTGTGTCAAAATTTCAGATCGATCGCATGTACCGTAATTAAATTAATGCATTTTTAGTTTATCTCTATAAAATTCAATGTAGCCGTCTGCTTTGTTCACCGTCACGTCCTGGAGTTAACAGCCATCGATGACCACACCCCCCCCCGTTTTTACAGCAAGGGGAGATCAGTCGGTTTCAGTATGTAAATTAAATGTTTTTTCGCCCGTTGCATATTATATTGAACCTATCAATACTTTAAGATCTGTCTCATATATAAGGGATTTATAGTCAAAAACTTTGTTTTTACAGGGTTGTTTAATTAAATCACTTATATTAACTTCGAAATCTTGTCGTCAGATCTTCATCTCTCTCTGTCGTTCACGGGCGGGTGGAAAAACAAAAGTAAAAAATGGCACACTTCCCATGATGCTATCGAGCTGAAATTTTGCACATAGACTCGTGTCACCTTACAATGCATCGTAACAAAAGTTGAGATCGATTGAATGTACCGTAATTAATTTAATGCATTTTTTAGTTTATCTCTATATAACTATATGTAAATCAGTTTCACCGTTTATTAATGTTCGCCTTCCAAGTGCCACTTGAGTTCACGCAACCCATCGATGTCCAAACCCCCTCCCCCTTCCCCCGGTTTTAAAACCGTGGGAGATCAGTCGGTTTCAGTTTGTAAATGTTTATCGCGTGTTGCGTATTGCATTGAACATATCAATACTTTGAGTTCTGTCTCATATATAAGATATTTATAGTCAAAAACTTTGATTTTACGGGGTTGTTTAATTAATTTTTATTTGAATGCGTGGAAACAATTTTTTTTAAAACTGATCTTGTAAAATCTTTGTTTGGATGCTAGGAAATAGAATTACAGTCAGAATAGAATTTTATATGTATACGGTGAGTGATGTGTTAGCTTGGCTCTCTCATTGGCAAGATAGAATGGCCAGCGGTTTTTGTCTCCAATTCACCCAATTGATGGGCACAAAGAAGAGTGACTGCAACATTTGATCTCATATTAATTTAGAGGGACTGTAAACTTGATAAATTTAATGTACTGAGTCATTTAAATCTAAATGAACTGATAAAGCCAGCTACGATCTTCTGCAGACATACGCGTTCTCTCTGTTCCAACAATACGCACCAAAACATTTGGTGAAAGGTCGTTCTCTTTTTGTGCAGCCAAACAATGGAATTCTCTACCATTACACATACGTAGTATTCAAACAATCAAGTCCTTCAAGACTGCACTTAAGACACATCTTTTCAAAATTTATTTTCAAAATTGGTGAAACAACATTTCTTGTAAATGATTAACGTAGCTTATGTATAATGTACTGTAATTTTTTTGTGTTTGTTGTGATATGAAAGTTAATTTAATACTTATAGGTATGTTATTTCTTTCATGTAAAGCGCTGTGAGCCCAGTTCCTGACTGGGATACAGCGCTATATAAATAATCAATTTATTATTATTATTATTATTATCAAACAGGTATTTTTTCCTCTAAATTCTTGTTTTAAAACATATTTTGGCGATTGATGACTTGAAAATTAAGCTGTACCACATTGCCTCTTTGCGTCATTTACAGGTACTATCTGTGCTACAAGAAAAACTATATCAAGTGCATAAGACAGGTGTGGAACCCGACTGGGTAGGTACAAATAGAATTATTCCTAATGAATCTTATATTTATATGAATGGATATGACTTAAGACTTAAGATATCATTTTGTATTGAAGGTTGGTACCTTGTCCGTCATTGATATAAAGACTCTTAGAGAGGAGTCAATTTGTGACGATTAAGTGAATATCCTAGAGCAATAGCAGCTAAAAAAAATAAAGCTCTGGTAGAAAGGAGCTTCTTTATATCACATTATTTTCACAAAAATTCCAAAAATCAAATAAGTTTTCATGAATGTTTTGTAATTGATTAGAAATTTCCTTGAATATGAAATGCTAGTCTTTAACAACTTTCTATACAAATAGTTGTCAATTTCAATTTAGTTAAACGATGATTAATTCTGTTTTTATATTTAGTATGAGCGAATAATAGCAGGTCTGTTGTGTGAATATGTGTTGTTACCTTTGACACTTATCTCATATTTTTAATAGTAAATATTTTCCATCTTCTTTTCCTATAAATAGTTCAACAGCAACGAAACGTTAGCATATAGAAGAAGAATGGTGAGTAATTTTCATTCCTGAATACTGTTCAAAACAGATTAAAACCAGTAAATTGTATTAGTTGTGTTGCTCATTGGTCAAGGCTTAGTGTACTCTTTACCCATGAACCCTGTCTTACCTTTCAATCAAAGCCAACGGTAGCATGCTCAAGGTTTTCATTAACCCGAGTCCATGACTTTATGCTTGCAATATTTCAGAAATTTTTTAATGATGTCACGTTTCAAGTAAAACCACAAAACCCTAAGGAGAAGACAACTGAGATGGTAGTCAATGAGCAAACAACAGCCGAGGAAATTGTGGCGTTTGCAACTGGGGAAAAAATGTAAGAACTTTTAAGGTTTATTAAGTACAATAACATATCAGAATATTTATTTGAATTTATCACTTATTGCAGAGCAATGGTACCAATATGAGGAAAATCCATCAAAAAGTGCTTTTGTCTTGTAAATACGAAGTCATGATTTCTGTGACGACATAAGCAGACAACCTATTTCAAGCACCAGTCGCTTTAACCAACATTTCCATCTCCCACCCCCCCCTTTTTTTCCAACTTAGCCAAATTTAAAAAAACCACTTGTTATTTAGCTCAATGTGTCGTTACCAAGAACTGTAATGTTAAATTAAACTATAATATCCAATGTGATTCAGAGATACAAGAGGCTCCAAAAATTATTTCTTCAGTTCATCATGAACTTTGCAGAGTTAGTATAATTAATTCAGCATTTGACCCGCGTAGCCACTTAGTCAGGACACAAATATGACAGTGTATATCTAATAGTGTACTTGAGGGTTGAGCAGTACCTATGTATATAACTCACCAGAACAGGCACAAGACGAGTGCCAATAAGCATGACGAATGACCATCGCTAGGGTTGGTCAATCACAGTTTATGGTTGGCAAGCTAGGGTTGTGCAGGGTGGGGGCAGGTAGCTAACCGCAGTGCGCATGTCTCCAGACCAACAATGCGTCGGCGCCCCCCCCCCGACGTTCACTCGCGTTTTTCTGATTTGTACATGCTGTAGTTTGTGTCCGTTTACTCCCTATCTTCTTTGCACTATCCATGAACAAGTCTGCGGGGTATGCTACGCCGCGGGTCGTATCTAGTAGTTATATATATGTCTTAGACTGAAGTGTTGAAGAGATTTAACCTCATCACTTTTGGTTATGTAGCATTCTTTTGGCTCTTTTATATGTGTGGCTGACCTAAGTAATTAGGCTGTTTATTGTATCCACTTATACTAACTACACTGGTCTCCTTTATTAGGTTTGTTCGTTCCTCATTTAAATTAAGCTTGCCTATGTAGAAAAGATATTTCTTTAGTTTTAACATTTTAGTCTTTTTCTTCTGTTTAGCTTTAGATCTAGATTTTATTGTTGTTGCGTTCAATCTATTCCTTCTGTTTAGCTTTAGATCAATATTTTATTGAAGTTACGTTCAATCTATTCCTTCTCTTTAGGTTTAGATAAATATCTTATTGATGCTACTTTCAATCTATCCCTTCTCACAACAGACCAATGGAGAGCTACATGGAAAAACTCAAGAGTCAGATTCTGGGAAAGGACTCGGTGACCTCTCATTTCATGCATGAAAAAGGTGGATTTTTAGGTGAGAGTTAGATATACACTACATGGTGGACTTTCTGACTAAAGGTTGATTTTTTCGCCTGCAAGTCCAAAGCCATTTTCTGTGGTGTGGTTGATATGCCTGTTATTTCAAGCTGCATTAAATAGGATGTGATAGAGAGCGATTGTAAAATATTTGAGCCACTGTATTATTGTCACACATTAATTTTATAAGTTAAAATAGTCAAAATGTGCAATTTAATTATTTAGAAATGTGGGCTCGGATGTATTAATCTCCGACATGTGGACAAAATACTTTTTTGAAAAAGTCATCTAAAAGAATTTATTATAGTAAGGTGATAACCTTTGACAGGTATCTTATCCAATGAAGAAAAAATATAATCATATATCTTTTGTGTAAAGGAATACATTTGTTCTTTGTTTTCATGTAACTTTAACACAATCGATTGCATGGAATGTTTAAGTTCTATGGATCACACAAAAAAATTCAGATAGCCATGATTTTTAAGGTAATCTTTATTATAATGTTCTCATATCAAGGCTACAAACATGACATAGATGAACGTGTCCTCGCTCCAAATTCAAAGCCCTTGTATATATGGCGGTTGAACACTGCTGCGGGGTTTGTGTTCAAGTCCTGGAATGGTTACAGCAAGAGAATGTCAGTGAAGTCTACAGGAAAGTTTTATGATGTCAATAAATTTAAAAAACCCGATTACGGTGATCAAGTGGACGGTACTTTGGTACCTTAGTGAGTGGGTCATTATCAATTGATAGATGAATATTAAAAAGTATTAGAATAAATAAGACATCAATTAAATGTGATCGGAATATTTAAAAAAATATATTTCAGGTATTGTCAATGTGAGTGAAATAAAACAGAAAATGTTCACACTCAAAAGTCTAATGATATCAAACTTCTAGTGATATCAAAAGTCTAGTGATATCAAAAGTCTAAGAGGTAGTGGGATTTTATCAAGTATAAGTTTGATATTATAAAAGATGAATGGTTGTGAAATTTTAGCTAAAATGTGTTCATTTTTCGGTAAAGTTGATTAAAGTGTCTTTGCCACAAATGCACTAAGTTATAAATTCATTATTTATATATATTAAACGTCCTCGTATGTAATATTTGAATATTTCTGTACCAATTATATTTTGGTAAATTGTATCCCTTTAACTTTAGAAATATTTCAAACATTTGCTCAATATTCAATTATGTTAGAGTTAGACTAGGGCTCAACAAACTTTTGTATGGTGGGCCGGATAACAAACAAATTGACAGAACGCAGGCCACACAATGGTACTATTGCTAGCCAGAACGCAGGCCACACAATCGTACTATTGCTAGCCAGAACGCAGGCCACACAATCGTACTATTACTATTGCTAGCCAGAACGCAGGCCACACAATCGTACTATTGCTAGCCAGAACGCAGGCCACACAATCGTACTATTACTATTGCTAGCCAGAACGCAGGCCACACAATCGTACTATTGCTAGCCAGAACGCAGGCCACACAATCGTACTATTACTATTGCTAGCCAGAACGCAGGCCACACAATCGTACTATTACTAATGCTAGCCAGAACGCAGGCCACACAATCGTACTATTACTAATGCTAGCCAGAACGCAGGCCACACAATCGTACTATTACTATTGCTAGCCAGAACGCAGGCCACACAATCATACTATTACTATTGCTAGCCAGAACGAAAGACATGGGGAAACATGATAAACTACGATTAGCCGTCCTTGTTAGTTTTGGATGAGTCGTATGCAACCACAACATTTATTTAACAAACAGATATTAAAGAATATGTAAAAAAGAAACACTGTAAAAAGACTGTTAAAAGACTGTATAAAGACCTTCTTCTGCGCATGTATCTTAATCATAACAACAAGGCAGCAAAATACTTTTGTGAGATTTATGAAAATAAATCATTGAGTTTCAAGATAATAACATTTTCTGTATTTGCGATTGCTTGAAACAATCTTTACAGTAGCATTCAAATGTTCATTTCAAGGGGCAAATCTCATCAGTTTTAGAAACTCAGCATTAGGTACCATATGTTCCGGCGTATAAGACGACTGGGCGTTTAAGACGACCCCTTACTTTTCCAGTTAAAATTTAGGTTTTAAGCTATTTTCGCCGTATGCGACCACCCCTCTTTCAACACGCTAAAGATTTGAAACTGGGTTCTTATTTCGTTCTTCTTGCTGGTGGAGACATGATGGGGTCTTGACTGTTAGCCATTTGTCTACTGTGCCTTATTACGACACTGGTGCTGTACTGTATGAACAGATACAACAAATACGATAAGACGACCACAGACTTTTGAGAAGATTTTTAGGGGTTAAACAGTCGTCTTATACGCCGGATTTACGGTATTCAAGGTAAATTCAGCAATTTTTCATTCTATTTAAATAATTTGCCTAAAACCAATAAGCTCTAACAGTAGTCAAATGGGCAAGTCATTGAGGTTACAAATTAACAGTTTCTGAAATATAAAAATGTCACTTTTAATTATATCAAGATCTGAGACTCTCCAAAATATTTATTTTCAAGTCACAAATAATTTCTTGTTAGGTAAAAACGAGGTTGACACCTTTGGGGATCTCTCTGATACAGTAAAAAATAGATGTTTTCTAAGTTTACTAGTTCTTCAATGACAGTTTTCTCTTAAGTTATTTGATTTATCAATAGAGACAATAGACAAGGTTATACTTTCCCTGAATGTTCAAGCTTATATTAGGCCTACTTATACATGATGTAACCAAACTTTTTTTCACGGTGGACCGGATGATTGATAAAATGACGAGCGCGGGCCGCATAACCATTCTACCAAAACTGACTTTTTATTCACGCGAAAGTCAACACTACTCAATGTTGCGTAAAATGTAATATTTGTATTTGTTTGCTCTTGCATATGGAACAATTAAAGTACTTGAATCCCTATTTCTATCTGAGTGTTGTATTATTATTACATTGTTGTTGAGTTGTTTTGTTGGAGTAACTATTGTCACGATGTTCGAAACTCACAGAAGGGACTTGTTCCACTGGCCAAGGGTGATTGGGAGTCCATCCAGCTCCGATTGGGTATCTGACACTAGTTACGGAAACATACGCGGCTGGACATTGTACTACACAAACCCCTCATAGCCGTGGCCTGTGAACGCTGCGTCACTTGCCATTAGACTAATATGGTCTGTGCGTTCTTATAAGAAGGTAGGACGCAAGAATCTTCTGCAAGAAGCGTCTATAATGTTGTTGTTTTTTTCCTTTTTAAATAAAAAAAATATTAATTTATGCTGCTTATGTAGCCGAGTGGTGGCTAAGTTAATTAAAAATAATACTAATAAAGTCCAATTCATCCGGTAAGGATATACAACAGTTTTATTTACAACAATAATACAACTGTCATTCTTTCTCTACTCCCTTTCTTCTATCATACCACCTAGTGCATCTCTGTGCGGTGCAAATGGTGCGGCGCTGTGTGGGTGTGCACACTACCACATTATTAACAATCAATCTCTCACCCAGACCAGGGGCAGTGTGTTACTAGTCCGCTGACGTGGTGAACTCCAGTCACCTCGAGTGAACTCCAGTCACATCGTGGTCTGTAGTGAACCGGCAGTGACGCGTGCAGTCATCGAAGCGAACTGCTGAGGTTTAACTCTAGTAGACGGCTACACTTAATTTTTAAATAGTCTATTAAATATGAATATTCTTTTTGTTTTAAATGTTAAAAATTTCTTAACAATATTAGAGTTTATTCAAATGCGTTGGAATATAATTTGAAAAATATTATAATTGGGTACTTTTAAAAATTATTATTAATAAACATTGTGAGAATGGCAAATATTGTGGATACGTTTATAAATTATAAATAAAAAGATATAGTCTATAGGTAACAATTAAATAGGAAACGAAAACAAAGCCGGACACCAGAGAAATAAATTCATTTAATTACTAAGTGCAATACAGCCTTGACATTCAAATTAGAAAAAAAATAACCCTACATTTAAAATTGGATAATTCTTTTAGAAATTTAATTCCGTTTTTTTAATAGCACCAAAGCTAAGCGTAATGGAATTGAAGGTAAAAGTGTTCTGTTAATTTTCCTCTTTACCATACATAGGTAGCTATTTTTAAAAAAAGTTTCTAGATCCATATTTTAAATAACTTTATACGTTGTGAACTTTCAAAGCAACATAAATGAAGTTAACAAGTATTTTTTTTTAAAGTGTCAATTTTAATTTAAATCAATGATAATGAATGGTAGATTGATCCAGACAATAAAATTAATAGCGATGCAATTTTCATTGTTAAAGTTGATGTTTAAAATAAAATAACAATCACAAAAATAATGAAACAAACACAAAAATAACATGTATCTTGAGATGTTTTCAAATTTGATAAATCATCAAAGAATTCTACAATATCATTTTTAATTAATAAATGAACAGTTATAACAAAGTAACAAAGCTAATCTAAACAGTTATAACAAAGCTAATCTAAACAGTTATAACAAAGCTAATCTGAACAGTTATAACAAAGTAACAAAGCTAATCTAAACAGTTATAACAAAGCTAATCTAAACAGTTATAACAAAGCTAATCTAAACAGTTATAACAAAGCTAATCTGAACAGTTATAACAAAGCTAATCTAAACAGTTATAACAAAGCTAATCTAAACAGTTATAACAAAGCTAATCTAAACAGTTATAACAAAGCTAATCTAAACAGTTATAACAAAGCTAATCTAAACAGTTATAACAAAGCTAATCTAAACAGTTATAACAAAGCTAATCTGAACAGTTATAACAAAGTAACAAAGCTAATCTAAACAGTTATAACAAAGCTAATCTGAACAGTTATAACAAAGTAACTAATCTAATCTTAGTCGCCACTAGCATGTCGTGTGCATGAATGTAAACACTAAAATAACTATGTAAATGTTTACACTTGTATAAATAGCCGACCTCTTTGAAATAAAGATCATTCAAAAGAGTTTTTGTATTTGGATATCATTTTTTAAAAATTGAATATTCACATTTAAAGTACAAGCAACCAGAGGCGTCACTAGGGTTGGTGTCACACGGGGCGGTATCCCGTGGTGTCACCCCATCATGACTTAACCCATAGAAATCCTTCGAGTTTTCCAGTGCCAAAGAATGGGAACATACAGAATTTTACATTTTGGTGTCACCCCCTGATGGTGTCAGCCTGGGCGGCCCGCCCCCACCGCACCCCCCCCTAGTGACGCCACTGCAAGCAACCCCCACAGCCAAGAATTAAACAATATAATAGCCCAAGTCACAGGTTGGAAGGAAGGATCCGTAGCGCTATGACGTCATTTTTTGGAGCTTTTATATAAGAATATATACAAGGCGCGCATCAGGAGGTGTGCAAAATTCTAAAAGATTTTAAAAGATTATTTTAAAAAAATATTATATGACGTCATAGTTTTAGCTAATACAAACAACCAAGTCCTTCAAGACTGCACTTAAGACACATCTTTTCAAAATTTATTTTTAAAATTGATGAAACAACATTTCTTATAAATGATTAACGTAGCTTATGTATAATGTATTGTAATTTTGTGTGTTTGTTGTGATATGAAAGTTAATTTAATACTTATAAGTATGTTATTTCTTTCATGTAAAGCGCTGTGAGCCCAGTTCCTTACTGGGATACAGCGCTATATAAATAATCAATTTATTATTATTATTATTATTATTACTTTAATTTTGGAAAAGAGACCGATGTAAAAAAAAGGGTTTGAGGATTTATAATTATAAAATACTTTGTGTACATTTCAGGAAGTTTAATATTTCGTATTTATCAAACAAGGATAAGTTACTTGGGCTTTTTATCCAAAATGATAGGAAAGTGTTGTTAAGCAAAAACAGGAACCAATACTAAGGTTTTTAAAAATATGAAACAAATTTTATGTCGTTTTTTCCACAAAGTCAAATGTGTCAATAAATTATATCTTTGTAAAAAAAAATTCCATGAAGACCCCGCGAGATTGTAAGAGATTAGAGGAACGAAGGTGAAGGTCGTTTACTAGGACTGTGTTATGTAGATTATTATCTACTAGACGCCCCGCGGCGTAGCATACGCAGCAGACTTGCTCATGGAGAATGCAAAGAAAGTGGAGAAAGAACGGACACAAACTACAGCACGAAGAAATCAAAACAACGCGCGTGAACGTCGGTTTGGAATCCCAATTCATTGTTGGTTTCGAGACTTTTGCAGGCGAAATTCGGTACACCCCTAACTTCTATGAAGTCAGGTATAAAACGATAATCGGTTAAAAATCGGAGTTACCTAATCGATAATCAGTTTCCACAACAACAACACGCAATTAACAACCATAAATATGACTAACAATCGCTAGGGTCGGCCAATCAAAGTTTATGTTTAAGGGATGGTAGTATTAAAATTAAATTGGAGGCGGGTAACAACAACCTCAGTGTGTATGTCTTTACGTTTACTCGCTATTTTTTTTACTTAGTGCTGATTTTTGTGTCGGTACTCTCACCCCGATCAACACTATGACAAAATTGGGTAAACCCTGTGAAAATACTGGGTCAAAGAAAATACTAGGTCAACATTCCGACAATTCTGGGTCAAAGCTTGGTAATATTTCAAACCAGAGAAAACGGGATCAACGATGGGACTACACAGTTAAAATGCTCGGACTACACTTCAACCAAATTTAGACAATTACTATTACACAATTATGGGCCACTACTTATTGGGCCACTACTTAGACAATTATGGGCCACTACTTATTGGGCCACTACTTAGACAATTATGGGCCACTACTTAGACAATTATGATCCAATACGTAAACAGTGATGAGCTAATAAATATACATTAATAGTCCATAGTTAGACTTTTGGACCCATATATATATACAATACTGGACCATTACTTATACAACATATGGACAATTCTGGGCAAATATGCAATAATTTCAATAATGAACAAATCGATACAGGGGTTACTTCGTTTGCTGATGTAAGTTTCCATAGAAATTATGAAAAATTGTGAGCTTTTGTGTAGCAGGCACTTTTCTGAAGGGTCCTCACTGTATTCATGATAGGACTCCAATCACTTTTCTGGAGGGTCCTCACTGTATTCATGATAGGATTCCAATCACTTTTCTGGAGGGTCCTCACTGTATTCATAATAGGATTCCAATCACTTTTCTGGAGGGTCCTCACTGTATTCATGATAGGATTCCAATCACTTTTCTGGAGGGTCCTCACTGTATTCATGATAGGATTCCAATCCCTTTTCTGGAGGGTCCTCGCTGTATTCATGAAAGGATTCCAATCACTTTTCTGATGGTCCTCACTGTATTCATGATAGGATTCCAATTCCTTTTCTTATTTTTCTTTAGAATTTAAAACAAAATCAAGATGTCTACATACACAAACATCACGTGATAAACGCTGCTCAATGTTGAGGATTGGAGTTTTGAGACACTTTGCGGAATAAATTTGGAAAAACAAAATTTTCCATGTTTTTAATGTGTTAATTAATCATCTTTGAGATAACTTTATACAGAGTTGTTAGAAAAGTCATGCGAATTTTTAAATATTTTATTTAAGATTGACTAAAGAACGTAATTCACTTGAAATGAAGACAAGTGTTACTATCTTGAAATTGTCGTGATGACGTGCAAGGATGCCCAGTCCTTAAATACATGATTGCTGCGTTAAAATGTCAGTAGTAATGTTCAAATGAAAAGGTAAAACACTGTCTGCCAACAATTTAGCTACAATTCAAAAATGAAGAATTATTTTAGAAATATTTCATTTGATTGATAATCATTTTTTGAAATGTTCAATTTTTCAGACATTTTTTAAAAGTATTTGTGAAACATTTTTTAAAAACGTATTAAATCTCATATCGGAATGGTTAGTTTTAAATGTCAATGGTATGGTCAACTGCAAC
Source organism: Ampullaceana balthica (assembly GCA_944989445.1). NCBI lineage: Eukaryota > Metazoa > Mollusca > Gastropoda > Lymnaeidae > Ampullaceana > Ampullaceana balthica. Next base: position 131,800 of record CALYLW010001336.1, on the reverse strand, counting down.
TGTAAATGTTATGGTCAACTGTAACTGTCAATGTTATGTTCAACTGTAACTGTTAATGGTATGGTCAACTGTAACTGTTAATGTTATGGTCAACTGTAACTATCAATGTTATGGTCAACTGTAACTGTTAATGTTATGGTCAACTGTAACTGTTAATGTTATGGTCAACTGTAACTGTTAATGTTATGGTCAACTGTAACTAACAATGTTATTGTCAACTGTAACTGTCAATGTTATGGTCAACTGCAACTGTCAATGGTATGGTCAACTGTAATTGTCAATATTATGGTCAACTGCAACTGTCAATGGTATGGTCAACTGCAACTGTCAATGTTATGGTCAACTTTAACTGTCAATGTTATGGTCAACTGTAACTGTCAATGTTATTGTCAACTGTAATTGTCAAGATAATGATAAAATGTAACTGTATAGTTGATTATTCATCGTTTATTTGTATATTAAATAAATAATCAGAACTCTTGTAGCCCTGTAGTTTCTGATGATAACTTTTACCATGCGTAAAGTTACAAATTAGTTCAGAAAACGTGAATTCTGTAGTTTAAATGCGTGGGTCAAATGCGGCCCGCGTTTAACTGGCCCGCAGCCTAATGTTAAATTATTAATTGACACTAGGAATTTTTCTGCAATTACAAAATTATATTTATAAGCATAAGAAAAACTTATTTTATGTTCTGTTTTTAGAGCACAATACGTTGATGGTGAAAATCGATGACGGTTTATATTTCCCAACTTGGATATCATTTTCAAAAAGTCGATTAAGCGATGTTATCCGCTACTATGTGTATGAATTTGATGACATCCTATGGCAAAAATTTATTTTGTAATTTTGTTTAATTTTTTCACCTCGAAAAGGAAGTAAATGTGCCACCGGTGAAGTTAAAACTTAAAACTTCACATATTTTTACAAAACATTTTCGGCTCTAGTTATATTTCAAAATTTTTATATGTTGTAATGTACGTAGTATAAAATAATTTTTTTTATAGTTTAACTTGGCCATTTTAGTAATTAAAAATGATTGAAATGATATGTATTTATAAAGTCTCGAAAATCGCGATAGTATTGCCCAATTTTTTCCCCGTAAAATATCACTCTTACAATTACAAAATATATATGTATCTAAATGTATGTTTTCTCTTAATTTATTTAAAGCCGGCCCCACATATTATTACTTCATGGAATCTGGCTCTCCTTGCAAAAATGTTGGACACCCCTGCATTAGACCTTCAGAAAACGTTAACTGTAACTATAAGGGCTGGAATGAGTGAACTTCTCGACCCATTGAACTATATAAGTCCCGTATGACAAGTTTTCTTGTTTTGATTACCATCTTTTTTCCCTAGACTGTGTCATATTAGATAACAAAGCAACATCGCAGGAATGGTCATTGAACATTCAAACTTAAGTCGCCGCTTGTGTGTGTTAAAGCTGGCATCTCTTCCGTTCCTTCTTCATTTCCAGTTCATTTCTGGTCCTAGAACTTCCACCGGACTACTCCACTTGAAAGCTGACATCCGCAGCTAGTGCCGTGCACAGGTCAAAATAAACTTGGGCAGCTCGTCTGGTTAAACCGGTTCGAAGAATGCGTACTGAGCCCCTGTCGTTTCCAGGTAGTCCTTGAATGAGATCACGTTGTCGGCACTGAAGGAGTTTGCCTTGGAGCTCTTGGTACTGTTGCTTGACATGCTCCCTTCCACCGGGCAAATCTTGCACAGTCGCGTGCTGGGCACCATGAAGTCGTCGCTCTGCCTCTGCAGGTGGCCAATGGTTATCGTTCTTTTGTTCCGTCTCATAGCATTCAGGCATCGCGTCTTCACGCATCGAATAAATAACCGAGAAAAGGTTTCTCTGAACTTGCGACCTGTTGCGCAGTAGATGGCGAAGTTAATGGCAGAGTTGAATTCAACCACCGTGTCCGCTACTGCTGAAAACCTGGAGAGGAACAGTTGTTTGTTTTGTTAAAGGAATGAAATATAATTTAAATGAATAAAAGGGAAATAACTAGTTAAAACATTAAACCTGAATAGCATTGTAGTAAACATAGATAAAGCAAATAATTCTAACTTGGAAATACAACATAAAGATAATCTAATACAACCCTCATAAAGACATAGGGATAAAATCACTATTCTTATTCAGTATGCAAGAACAAATACACAAAAATTATCATTCTCCCCGTCTGGAATTGGGGCCTGGAACGCGTTACCTAACAAATCAATAAAACATTGCAACACTCTATCAACATTTAAAACTATCAACATTTAAAACTATCAACATTTAAAACTATCAACATTTAAAACTCTAATAAAAATTCAAGACTAGACATAAACCGTGGATAAGTGTAGGACACAATAATATTCTGCATAGAAGTGTAGTCTTTATAAGATAAAATAAGACACTTTTCTTCACTGATATATTTATGTTGACTGGTGACAGTGATGTTTTTTGTGATCCCCCATTTCTGTAAATTCTCATCTCATTATTACATATTTGTGTAGAGTGACGTGTGTGTGTGTGTGTGTGTGCGTGTGTGTGTGTGTGTGTGTGTGTGTGTGTGTGTGTGTGTGTGTGTGTGTGTGTGTGTGTTTGCAGTCAGGTTACGTTGTGAGACGAATTACTAACACAAGAGTACCCGACAGAACAATTGACTTTAAATAAGAAAACCCCGTAAAAAACCAAGTTTTTGACTATAAATCATTTATGTACGAGAAGTAACTAAAAGAATGTTCATTATAATACGCAGCGCCAGACCATCCAGAAATACAAAATTGCAGTTGTGTCGTAAAACATGTTTAATATAATGCGCACCGATCAGGAATATGTTTATAAAAAGAGTTGTCAATAAAATACGCACCTTATTGCGCGACAGAAAGGTTGTTCAATATAATACGCACCGCGACGCTCTATCTCAAAAAATAGCATGATACATAGGAATAAATAAAATAATCTAAAAAATCAATAATTTAATTACGGTCCATGCGATCGATCTGAAATTTTGATACATTGTTTTTATCATCGGTACAAAACTGCCTGCAAAATTTCAGCTCGCTAGCTTACGAGCAAGTGGGTTAAAAATCGATCAAAAGTTTTAGCGACAAGGGTGGGCGGGTGGCCGCAGACACCACGAGTTAATATAAAGGATTTAATAAAACAGCCAAATCATCGTCAAAAACGCAAAAAAATAGCGACAAAATCTGTATCTGTAAAAATGAAAGTATGTCTGTGTGCTATGGTGGATTAAACTGGGTGGCTGGGGGGGGGGCGGGGCTGAATGGGTTAAGGCTAGGGACCCCCGATGATTTAGGGGCCCCAAATTTAGAATATTTTATAATAAAGGTGGACAAATGTTTGCATGAATCCCTGAAAATATTAATTAAATAAATTAATAAAATCTTATCTATTACTATGATCGCTACTCGGACACGATAGTCTTAGTAATTGAGAAACCTGATTTAATAGGCTCAATAATAGAAAATATTAAAGAATATTTATATTTTAAATTTATTATTACCGTGAAGCTCTCCTGGTCGTATGGAAGTGTGCAAGCGATGTCGAAATCGCGGGATCGGCTCCCAATGGGGACTTTTTTTTTCATTTGTCTTTTTTTTTAACTTTGTCTTTTTACACTCAATTTTAAGATACCGGCAAACAGTTGTTTCTTCGTGTTCGGTTTTTTCATGAATAATCTTTTAGACTGGGAAGGCCGATCCCGTAGTAAAGACAAAGCATGAGCAAGGAAACAATGGACTATTAAGTTACAAGTTACAGTCTTATAATAGCTTCTAGCAAAACGTGCAGTCTTAATCCGCCCCTGTCTCTATGTGTGTGAGTGTGTGTTTGTTTGTGTGTGTGTGTGTGTGTGTGTGTGTGCTTGTCTTTTATAGCTGACTAAACCATTCATCCGAGCGTCATGAAATTTTTTTTGGAGACTGTTGAGTACACTCCCAGGATTGTAACTGGTAACTTTTATTTCTAAATTTAACACTCATGGGGCGCCGGGGGCCCTATTTTCATTTTTTGCTAATGTGAGCTATATACAAATTAGTTTAAGCGCTAGCTACTGGGTAAATTGATGGATCTTAACCAAACTTTGTATTATATAAACTTGATAGCCAATATTAAAATACTATAGGGCACTGAACTCTTAATAACCATTCCTTCGGGGCTGGGGGCTCAAAAGACCTTTTTTCTTAAACGCTTAAGATTGTATCCCAATTCAATTATTAACTATCTTGAAAATTAATGATAAATGTATCCATTATTATCCATATTGAAATGAACAGATGTTTTTAACTTTATTTCTTGCACTGAATCGGCCATGGGGCCCTAAATGTCGTTTTCTTTTGTTTAAATTAGCTATATATAAAATAGGTTTATGCGTTAGCTACTGTAAATGCATGGATCTTAACTAAACTTTGTGTACAAAAACTTGGTAGCCCATATTAAAATAACTAAGGGAATTGAATGTCTAATGTCTATTTCTTCGGGGCCGGGGGCCAAAGATATTTTTTTTGTAAACGTTTAAGATATTTTTCCCATTCACTTTTAACGATCTTGAGAAATATATCCATGATGAAACTGAATTAAAATGAACAGGTTTTTGAAATTGACATCTTTCACCGAATGGGCCTCTTAGTATGTTTTCCCACTATATTAGCTATATAGAAATAAAATAAGTTTAAGCGTTAGATAATGAGAAAATAAATTGATTTTGACCAAACTTAGTATATAAAAACTTAAGAGCCCAAATTAAATTACTATAGGGCACTGAACTCCGAATGTCCATTCCCTCGGAGCTGGGGGCCCCAAATGTCTATTTTTACTGAACGTTAATAAATTTATTCCCCATTCAATTTTACACGATTTTGAGAAATATAGCTTGAGTACAATGGCAATAAAAAAATTAGTTATCACTCATTTTGGGGCCGGGGCCCTTAATACCGTTTCTTATTTTGTTAACTTTTTAATTATTTATTTATTTATCGGTTTGCAATGAAACTTGGAATTTCTTTTTTTTACTTTTTTTTTGCACATTTCCGCGAAGGATTCTGGCATAATTGTTTTTAAAACATACCACTTATTGGTTTCTTTAAATTTATTCATTTTTACTGGGATCGTTGCACAGCACGACTGGTCTGCTGGTAATAAATAATTAACACATTGCCGTGTCTTTGCTGGCAGCTAAAATAAACTATCCTTTATATTTCCACAAACCACCCAGCAGAAACTTAACGCACCTGTTGATTTCCCGTCTGATGTGGCTGTAACTCTCTTGTCTGGCGGTCAGGATAAACGACACCACCTCAATGATCTCACACAGGAAGAAGATGGCGGTCATGCAGACCACCATGATGGTCAGGCGATGTTCTGTGTGAGCGCGGTTCTGGGGGAGACACCAAAGACAATGTGTCATGTCAATATCATGTCAATCTATCATGACAATGCCAAGATGACGTGTCAAGTCAATATCAGATCAACGTGTCATGACAGTTCCAAGGTGATGTGTCATGTCAATACCATGTCAGTGTATCTTGTCAGTAATACTGTCATTCATTCTGTGAATAACACGTCACTGAGCATGCCGATAAATTTACTAGTTATCTATCGTAACATTGCTAGTTACATATCGTAACATTGCTAGTTACATATCGTAACATTACTAGTTATATATTATAACATTGCTAGTTACATATCGTAACATTACTAGTTACATATCGTAGCATTACTAGTTGCATATCGTATTATTACTAGTTACATATCATAACATTACTAGTTACATGTCATAGCATGTTAGTTACATGTAACACGCTGGCTACAGTTTATAACATACTAGTTACATGTCATAGCATTTTAGTTACATGTAACACGCTAGGTACAGTTTATAACATACTAGTTACATGTCGAAACATTGTTACATCAAATTGTAACAACATTGCAGCACAACAATCCGTCCCATGAACGGCTCGACCAACAACAACATAAAGTCACTAGTGTGAAGGTGTTCACGTACCTGGAAGTTAACTGACAGCCGTCGGTTGATCCTCAAGGCTCTCAGCAGCATCAGATTGACCACCAGCAGGCCACAGAACGGAATGACAAAATTGACGGCCATACTGATCCATTTGAAGTAGATTTCGTTGTAAAAGTTGGTGTTGCCGAAGTCGGAGCTGTTGAAAGTAGATGGTAGTTGTTAAGGAGCTGTTGAAAGTAGATGGTAGTTGTTAAGGAGCTGTTGAAAGTAGATGTTTGTTGTTAAAGGGAGTTTCGATGTCGATTTTTGTGCTTAAATTTCAGCAAATATTTAAAAAAGGCAAATAAAACAAGGAAAGAAAAATATTTATCAATAATAGTTTATTGGGTAAGATTAAAAGAAATCTTTCATTTTTTTTACAATTAGCTTTTACAACATGATGGTAACATGATGGTATAAACACGTTCACTGTAAGTCGAAGAAGTTTTTGAAAAAGTAGACGATTTGAAAGTAGCATCAAAGGGGGTAAGGAGATGGACAAATAACGGGGTACGCCATTGTCCTCAAGTATTTAAGAAATTGTGTTCCTATTTCCATTATTAAGTTCCCAAGAAAGCACACGCTTGCTTTACCGTATAAACTTTTTCATGACAAAAGTGTGTGTCTCGTTGTATGGCTGATAGTCGTACGTGTAGGCCAGACAGTTGGGAACTTGGAACGTGACACCAAACAGGAGGATGACGATGATGGCCGTGATGGCTGACTTCCTGCTGTTGGTAGAGACGCACTTGTTACTTTAATTGAATTAAGTATGGGACATAAATAAGAATATAAGGAAACCGTTCATTTGTTGTTGTTTTTTTTTAATTTTCAAAATTGTTTTTGTTCAGAGAGTGAAGTTGGTTTAGTGGTGCAGTAGAAACGTTGTAAAAATAAATTTTTCAGAGAAGTTAATTTCATTCATACAGTTTTGTTAGATAATCTACAAGCAAATTTCATTTCAGAATAGATAGAATCTGAAACTAATAATATAACAATTATAGACCAGATAGACAACTGAACCCGCATGTACAGTATATCTGTGTGAATTTATAGGACACAGAGATCCAAATGTATTTGACCAATAACAAGCGAAAAATGTACATCCGTATGGGTATTTTTGCAGTATGGCACAAATGTAATCGTTATTTTTAATCTCAGACCAATGGGGTTCAATAAATTATATCTGAATCAATAAACTGAATCTTTTGTTGTTATTTTAATTTTATTTTCTCCAGCCAGCCAAGCTCACTTAGAAAACAAAGACCACCCCAAGTCCCCCCCCCCAGTCGTTTTAAGTCAGTGTTGAGCAGTAGGTTTGCCCATAAAGCCTTCCATTTTTTAAATTTCCAAATTTAAGATGAAAATCAATTTCCAGACACGTGTACTTTAAAGCTAAATGGTTTGAGGACCCTCATATTTTGAGAACCATCGCCTGCATCACTACCTGCAGGCACGTGAAACACCTGACAACCAACACGTGAAACACCTGACAACCAACACGTGAAACACCTGACCACCACACCACCATCAGGCAGACGCTCACTGTTAAATACAATCGATTCAGTGTTAACTTGTGCGACATGCTTTCAGACAATCAGGATGTTTTCAAACACAAGCGTCTATAATTTAAACGGCGCGTCGTGGAGTTGTATTAAATGTTCGGATGCAGTGGCGTAACGGGGGAGTGGATAGTTCCTATTTGAATCTTGTAAATATATCCGTATATTTAAACAGCTTTTAATGTTCCACAAAAAACAGCGTTGGGGGTCTTTTAGAAAATTTCTTTGAACTAACACAAAGAAACAAAATATTTCTATCTTTACTGAACTTACACAAAGAAACAAAATATTTCTATCTTTACTGAACTTACACAAAGAAACAAAATATTTCTATCTTTACTGAACTTACACAAAGAAACAAAATATTTCTATCTTTACTGAACTTACACACAGAATCAAAATAGTTCTATCTTCTTTTACGCTTCTGTTTAATCTCATTCCCAAATTCTTTGATTTCTAGACAATCCCAATATTTCAAAATGGCTTCCATTTCCTTTTTTTTAAAAAATCGTTATATCTTTGAAAAGTTAATATGTGTGAATTTACCTTACAGCTGTAGAAGACTGTTGGCCGATACGTTCTTTCTGGCGTTATCTTTAGTTTTTATGAAACGTTTTCCCCATGTGTCGAATGAATATAAAGTGCGTGGCCTCTCAAACAACTTGACTAGATGGAGCGTTCAAAAATCTACGCCGCTATTAAAGAGGGGATTATTTCTAGCTGCTATTGTTAGTATTTCACTAGTACATTTCTTATGTCATGTCTGTACATTTCTCATGTCATGTCATGTCATGTCATGTCTGTACATTTCTCATGTCATGTCATGTCATATCTGTACATTTCTCATGTCATGTCATGTCTGTACATTTCTCATGTCATGTCATGTCTGTACATTTCTCATGTCATGTGATGTCTGTACATTTCTCATGTCATGTAATGTCTGTACATTTCTCATGTCATGTCATGTCTGTACATTTCTCATGTCATGTCATGTCTGTACATTTCTCATGTCATGTAATGTCTGTACATTTCTCATGTCATGTCATGTCTGTACATTTCTCATGTCATGTCATGTCTGTACATTTCTCATGTCATGTCATGTCTGTACATTTCTCATGTCATGTCATGTCTGTACATTTCTCATGTCATGTCTGTACATTTCTCATGTCAAGTCATGTCTGTACATTTCTCATGTCATGTCATGTCTGTACATTTCTCATGTCATGTAATGTCTGTACATTCCTCATGTCATGTAATGTCTGTACATTTCTCATGTCATGTCATGTCTGTACATTTCTCATGTCATGTCATGTCTGTACATTTCTCATGTCATATCATGTCTGTACATTTCTCATGTCATGTCATGTCTGTACATTTCTCATGTCATGTCATGTCTGTACATTTCTCATGTCATGTCTGTAAATTTCTCATGTCAAATCATGTCTGTACATTTCTCATGCCATATCATGTCCGTACATTTCCCATGTCATGTCATGTCATGTCTGTACATTTCTCATGTCATGTCATGTCTGTACATTTCTCATGTCATGTCATGTCTGTACATTTCTCATGTCATGTCATGTCTGTACATTTCTCATGTCATGTCATGTCATGTCTGTACATTTCTCATGTCATGTCATGCCTGTTTTCTTGTTTTTTAGACATTGGAGGAAGGTCAAGGTAAAAATGAACTTTATATTCTAACATTTAAAGAAGTAGGAAATAAAGTTATTTTGCGACATTTACCTGAAGGAAACAATGTGTTATTTTGCGACATTTACCTGAAGGAAACAATGTGTTATTTTGCGACATTTACCTGAAGGAAACAATGTGTTATTTTGCGACATTTACCTGAAGGAAACTATGTGTTATTTTGCGTTTGCAATTTTTTCTTAATACATTAATAAATTATTACACTGGAATTATCTTACTACTTCCCGAACCTACAGAGAAAATCTCTAATCCCATCAGAGCCCTCAATGAGGTCAGCTGTCCATTTAATCTTGGCGTGGAACGGCTTCTGTCCATCGTATGACCCCTGGATCTTCGTTTCACGCTCACAAACGTGAAATGACCCTTATAAATAGCTCTTCTATATTCACCGGTGGCCGGCGACCCGATATTTTGAGGGTTAATCTCCCCCACCACCGATCCCCCAATCGAAATATACAACCTTCTGGATAGTACTGTAATCGATACACTGAACTGACTAAATTAGAAGAGGGACCTGGTCAAGTTCTCAAATCAAATTTCTAAACCCATAAATCAATTGAATTTTTGTATACTGCACTAACTTAAGTTTCTTTTTGTTTATCTTAAATGAACATAAAATAATATTTTTGTTAAAACTTTTGAAGATGATTAACCCGACAAACCTAAAAGTTAATAAAATATGTAACAAAACAATTAGGCAATTAGACAACAACATCATCAAATAACAACAAGAGACAACAACATCATCAAATAACAACAAGAGACAACAACATCATCAAATAACAACAAGAGACAACAACATCATCAAATAACAACAAGAGACAACAACATCATCAAATAACAACAAGAGACAACAACATCATCAAATAACAACAAGAGACAGCAACATCATCAAATAACAACAAGAGACAGCAACATCATCAAATAACAACAAGAGACAGCAACATCATCAAATAACAACAAGAGACAACAACATCATCAAATAAAAACAAGAGACAGCAACATCATCAAATAACAACAAGAGACAACCACATAATCAACTAACAAGAGACAGCAACATCATCAAATAACAACAAGAGACAACAACATCATCAAATAACAACAAGAGGCAACAACAGAAAACACCGATAAAAACAACATCTTGACAAGTCGGTTGATGTGCTTCTGTATTGTGGCAGGTTTTCTACCAGATCTTAAAGACAAACAAAAATAGACGAACTCTGGATAATCTCTGCACACACACAGCTGTGTGGAAATCTTAGTAGGTGGGGAGACAACTGGTTCATTCTATCTCAGGTGGGGAGACAACTGGTTCATTCTATCTCCCACCGTCTCCAGTACCATACAGCCCAGTATCGGACTGGGGATAGAAGTAGTTTAAATGTGTAACGGAGCTAGGATTAAGGCAGGTGGAGCTAAGGTTGGAGAAAGTGGAGCTAAGGTTGGGGAAAGTGGAGCTAAGGTTGGAGAAAGTGGAGCTAAGGTTGGGGAAGGTGGAGGTAAGGTTGGGGAAGGTGGAGCTAAGGTTGGGGAATGTGGAGCTAAAGTTGGGGAAGGTGGAGGTAAGGTTGGGGAAGGTGTAGGTAAGGTTGGGGAAGGTGGAGGTAAGGTTGGGGAAGGTGGAGGTAAGGTTGGGGAAGGTGGAGCTAAGGTTGGAGAAAGTGGAGCTAAGGTTGGGGAATGTGGAGCTAAGGTTGGGGAAGGTGGAGGTAAGGTTGGGGAAGGTGGAGGTAAGGTTGGGGAAGGTGGAGGTAAGGTTGGGGGATGTGGAGGTAAGGTTGGGGAAGGTGGAGGTAAGGTTTAGGGATGTGGAGCTAAGGTTGGTGGATGTGGAGCTACGGTTGGGGAAGGTGGAGGTAAGGTTTGGAAAGGTGGAGCTAAGTTTGGGGAAGGTGGAGCTAAGATTGGGGAAGGTAAAGATGAAATGGAATCTGATAGAACAAAGATAGACGTAGATGAAGCTAAGATAGACACAAGATTCATATTGATTGATATGAAGCTAGGATAGACACAAGATTCATATTGATTGATATGAAGCTAGGATAGACACTAGATTCATGTTGATTGATATGAAGCTAGGATAGACACAAGATTCATATTGATTGATATGAAGCTAGGATAGACACAAGATTCATATTGATTGATATGAAGCTAGGATAGACACAAGATTCATATTGATTGATATGAAGCTAGGATAGACACAAGATTCATATTGATTGATATGAAGCTAGGATAGACACAAGATTCATATTGATTGATATGAAGCTAGGATAGACACAAGATTCATATTGATTGATATGAAGCTAGGATAGACACAAGATTCATATTGATTGATATGAAGCTAGGATAGACACAAGATTCATATTGATTGATATGAAGCTAGGATAGACACAAGATTCATATTGATTGATATGAAGCTAGGATAGACACAAGATTCATATTGATTGATATGAAGCTAGGATAGACACAAGATTCATATTGATTGATATGAAGCTAGGATAGACACAAGATTCATATTGATTGATATGAAGCTAGGATAGACACAAGATTCATATTGATTGATATGAAGCTAGGATAGACACAAGATTCATATTGATTGATATGAAGCTAGGATAGACACAAGATTCATATTGATTGATATGAAGCTAGGATAGACACAAGATTCATATTGATTGATATGAAGCTAGGATAGACACAAGATTCATATTGATTGATATGAAGCTAGGATAGACACAAGATTCATATTGATTGATATGAAGCTAGGATAGACACAAGATTCATATTGATTGATATGAAGCTAGGATAGACACTAGATTCATATTGATTGATATGAAGCTAGGATAGACACAAGATTCATATTGATTGATATGAAGCTAGGATAGACACAAGATTCATATTGATTGATATGAAGCTAGGATAGACACAAGATTCATATTGATTGATATGAAGCTAGGATAGACACAAGATTCATATTGATTGATATGAAGCTAGGATAGACACAAGATTCATATTGATTGATATGAAGCTAGGATAGACACAAGATTCATATTGATTGATATGAAGCTAGGATAGACACAAGATTCATATTGATTGATATGAAGCTAGGATAGACACAAGATTCATATTGATTGATATGAAGCTAGGATAGACACAAGATTCATATTGATTGATATGAAGCTAGGATAGACACAAGATTCATATTGATTGATATGAAGCTAGGATAGACACAAGATTCATATTGATTGATATGAAGCTAGGATAGACACAAGATTCATATTGATTGATATGAAGCTAGGATAGACACAAGATTCATATTGATTGATATGAAGCTAGGATAGACACAAGATTCATATTGATTGATATGAAGCTAGGATAGACACAAGATTCATATTGATTGATATGAAGCTAGGATAGACACAAGATTCATATTGATTGATATGAAGCTAGGATAGACACAAGATTCATATTGATTGATATGAAGCTAGGATAGACACAAGATTCATATTGATTGATATGAAGCTAGGATAGACACAAGATTCATATTGATTGATATGAAGCTAGGATAGACACAAGATTCATATTGATTGATATGAAGCTAGGATAGACACAAGATTCATATTGATTGATATGAAGCTAGGATAGACACAAGATTCATATTGATTGATATGAAGCTAGGATAGACACAAGATTCATATTGATTGATATGAAGCTAGGATAGACACAAGATTCATATTGATTGATATGAAGCTAGGATAGACACAAGATTCATATTGATTGATATGAAGCTAGGATAGACACAAGATTCATATTGATTGATATGAAGCTAGGATAGACACAAGATTAATATTGATTGATATGAAGCTAGGATAGACACTAGATTCATGTTGATTGATATGAAGCTAGGATAGACACTAGATTCATGTTGATTGATATGAAGCTAGGATAGACACAAGATTCATATTGATTGATATGAAGCTAGGATAGACACAAGATTCATATTGATTGATATGAAGCTAGGATAGACACAAGATTCATATTGATTGATATGAAGCTAGGATAGACACAAGATTCATATTGATTGATATGAAGCTAGGATAGACACAAGATTCATATTGATTGATATGAAGCTAGGATAGACACAAGATTCATATTGATTGATATGAAGCTAGGATAGACACAAGATTCATATTGATTGATATGAAGCTAGGATAGACACAAGATTCATATTGATTGATATGAAGCTAGGATAGACACTAGATTCATGTTGATTGATATGAAGCTAGGATAGACACAAGATTCATATTGATTGATATGAAGCTAGGATAGACACAAGATTCATATTGATTGATATGAAGCTAGGATAGACACAAGATTCATATTGATTGATATGAAGCTAGGATAGACACAAGATTCATATTGATTGATATGAAGCTAGGATAGACACAAGATTCATATTGATTGATATGAAGCTAGGATAGACACAAGATTCATATTGATTGATATGAAGCTAGGATAGACACAAGATTCATATTGATTGATATGAAGCTAGGATAGACACAAGATTCATATTGATTGATATGAAGCTAGGATAGACACAAGATTCATATTGATTGATATGAAGCTAGGATAGACACAAGATTCATATTGATTGATATGAAGCTAGGATAGACACAAGATTCATATTGATTGATATGAAGCTAGGATAGACACAAGATTCATATTGATTGATATGAAGCTAGGATAGACACAAGATTCATATTGATTGATATGAAGCTAGGATAGACACAAGATTCATATTGATTGATATGAAGCTAGGATAGACACAAGATTCATATTGATTGATATGAAGCTAGGATAGACACAAGATTCATATTGATTGATATGAAGCTAGGATAGACACAAGATTCATATTGATTGATATGAAGCTAGGATAGACACAAGATTCATATTGATTGATATGAAGCTAGGATAGACACAAGATTCATATTGATTGATATGAAGCTAGGATAGACACAAGATTCATATTGATTGATATGAAGCTAGGATAGACACAAGATTCATATTGATTGATATGAAGCTAGGATAGACACAAGATTCATATTGATTGATATGAAGCTAGGATAGACACAAGATTCATATTGATTGATATGAAGCTAGGATAGACACAAGATTCATATTGATTGATATGAAGCTAGGATAGACACAAGATTCATATTGATTGATATGAAGCTAGGATAGACACAAGATTCATATTGATTGATATGAAGCTAGGATAGACACAAGATTCATATTGATTGATATGAAGCTAGGATAGACACAAGATTCATATTGATTGATATGAAGCTAGGATAGACACAAGATTCATATTGATTGATATGAAGCTAGGATAGACACAAGATTCATATTGATTGATATGAAGCTAGGATAGACACAAGATTCATATTGATTGATATGAAGCTAGGATAGACACAAGATTCATATTGATTGATATGAAGCTAGGATAGACACAAGATTCATGTTGATTGATATGAAGCTAGGATAGACACTAGATTCATGTTGATTGATATGAAGCTAGGATAGACACAAGATTCATATTGATTGATATGAAGCTAGGATAGACACAAGATTCATATTGATTGATATGAAGCTAGGATAGACACAAGATTCATATTGATTGATATGAAGCTAGGATAGACACAAGATTCATATTGATTGATATGAAGCTAGGATAGACACAAGATTCATATTGATTGATATGAAGCTAGGATAGACACAAGATTCATATTGATTGATATGAAGCTAGGATAGACACAAGATTCATATTGATTGATATGAAGCTAGGATAGACACAAGATTCATATTGATTGATATGAAGCTAGGATAGACACAAGATTCATATTGATTGATATGAAGCTAGGATAGACACAAGATTCATATTGATTGATATGAAGCTAGGATAGACACAAGATTCATATTGATTGATATGAAGCTAGGATAGACACTAGATTCATATTGATTGATATGAAGCTAGGATAGACACTAGATTCATGTTGATTGATATGAAGCTAGGATAGACACAAGATTCATATTGATTGATATGAAGCTAGGATAGACACAAGATTCATATTGATTGATATGAAGCTAGGATAGACACAAGATTCATATTGATTGATATGAAGCTAGGATAGACACAAGATTCATATTGATTGATATGAAGCTAGGATAGACACAAGATTCATATTGATTGATATGAAGCTAGGATAGACACAAGATTCATATTGATTGATATGAAGCTAGGATAGACACAAGATTCATATTGATTGATATGAAGCTAGGATAGACACAAGATTCATATTGATTGATATGAAGCTAGGATAGACACAAGATTCATATTGATTGATATGAAGCTAGGATAGACACAAGATTCATATTGATTGATATGAAGCTAGGATAGACACAAGATTCATATTGATTGATATGAAGCTAGGATAGACACAAGATTCATATTGATTGATATGAAGCTAGGATAGACACAAGATTCATATTGATTGATATGAAGCTAGGATAGACACAAGATTCATATTGATTGATATGAAGCTAGGATAGACACAAGATTCATATTGATTGATATGAAGCTAGGATAGACACAAGATTCATATTGATTGATATGAAGCTAGGATAGACACAAGATTCATATTGATTGATATGAAGCTAGGATAGACACAAGATTCATATTGATTGATATGAAGCTAGGATAGACACAAGATTCATATTGATTGATATGAAGCTAGGATAGACACAAGATTCATATTGATTGATATGAAGCTAGGATAGACACAAGATTCATATTGATTGATATGAAGCTAGGATAGACACAAGATTCATATTGATTGATATGAAGCTAGGATAGACACAAGATTCATATTGATTGATATGAAGCTAGGATAGACACAAGATTCATATTGATTGATATGAAGCTAGGATAGACACAAGATTCATATTGATTGATATGAAGCTAGGATAGACACAAGATTCATATTGATTGATATGAAGCTAGGATAGACACAAGATTCATATTGATTGATATGAAGCTAGGATAGACACAAGATTCATATTGATTGATATGAAGCTAGGATAGACACAAGATTCATATTGATTGATATGAAGCTAGGATAGACACAAGATTCATATTGATTGATATGAAGCTAGGATAGACACAAGATTCATATTGATTGATATGAAGCTAGGATAGACACAAGATTCATATTGATTGATATGAAGCTAGGATAGACACAAGATTCATATTGATTGATATGAAGCTAGGATAGACACTAGATTCATGTTGATTGATATGAAGCTAGGATAGACACTAGATTCATGTTGATTGATATGAAGCTAGGATAGACACAAGATTCATATTGATTGATATGAAGCTAGGATAGACACAAGATTCATATTGATTGATATGAAGCTAGGATAGACACAAGATTCATATTGATTGATATGAAGCTAGGATAGACACAAGATTCATATTGATTGATATGAAGCTAGGATAGACACAAGATTCATATTGATTGATATGAAGCTAGGATAGACACAAGATTCATATTGATTGATATGAAGCTAGGATAGACACAAGATTCATATTGATTGATATGAAGCTAGGATAGACACAAGATTCATATTGATTGATATGAAGCTAGGATAGACACAAGATTCATATTGATTGATATGAAGCTAGGATAGACACAAGATTCATATTGATTGATATGAAGCTAGGATAGACACAAGATTCATATTGATTGATATGAAGCTAGGATAGACACAAGATTCATATTGATTGATATGAAGCTAGGATAGACACAAGATTCATATTGATTGATATGAAGCTAGGATAGACACTAGATTCATATTGATTGATATGAAGCTAGGATAGACACAAGATTCATATTGATTGATATGAAGCTAGGATAGACACAAGATTCATATTGATTGATATGAAGCTATGATAGACACAAGATTCATATTGATTGATATGAAGCTAGGATAGACACAAGATTCATATTGATTGATATGAAGCTATGATAGACGCTGATGGAGTTAGGATTTAGAATTAAAACAAATAGACGCTGATGAAGTTAGGATTTACGATTAAAGCAAATGTGCCAACGAAGGGGAAGTGTGAAGCAAGATATAAGAAGTTAAGACTTGAATGCTTGAAATTTCGGACTTGAATTGAGTTGCCTGAAGAAACCAGGAAAAACCACACTTATCAACATTTAAAACTCGAATAATAATGCAGTAATAGATACAAACCATGGATAAGCGTAGGACGCAATAATCTTCTTTATAGAAGGCGCGTTTATAACAGATAAGATACGTTAATTTTGAGATAAAAAGTCTAGAAATTTACCTTCGCGATACGGGTGTACTTTCGTATTTGTAAAAATGGTGTCAGAAACTTTCTCTAATTTAAAGTGAATTATTTTATTAGTGTTCATCTAACAGAAATACTTATTAAAATAAGTAATCAAAAGGAATAGAAATTCAATCCATAAACCAGTAAGTGGATACGACAGTACAAATTTAGAGATCTTTTACATATAAACCATTTTTTATATATCAGCACAATCACTTTGCCATTCAAGATAACGTTTCAACGCTTACCCGGTCTGTAGTTAGGGAATTGGTTTGCTTGGTGGTGGGGGGGGGGTTAGCAAATAATTACAGGAAATCAAATAAGGGGATACTCAGTACCTTTTAATAACGTGGCAGGTTCCATGTACGTGACGTGAGGCCCTGACGAATGTGAAGCGGTCATCGCGGGGCTACTGGGTCAGAGGATGATGTGTGTACAGATCTTTTCGGAAAGCGGACCAAGGTCTTGGTATTATGTTTCTACACATTTAATCTCAGATCGGCGCTTCTTAATGCTGCCAGGCTCAGCACTGGTCAATAATGGTCAAAGACCCAACTCTGGTTAACATTCGTCAGCAAACTGAGCTATGGTCAAAATTGGTCAGCAGACTCAGATCTGGTTAGCGTAGGTCAGCAGACTCAGATCTAGTCAAAACTTTATCAAATTCTCACATCTCCAACAGAACACAATCAAAACCGAGAAGCCAAACTTCACGTGTCAAATAAAAAAAACAACTAATGCACACCCCCCCCCACACACACACACTTTTCCTAAGCCCACGGGACTGACGTTTTCGGTCTTACATCAACATAATACTCACTTTCGACCTTGCCGTCGCGTCCTTCACCTCTAAGGTTCCGTTGACACAAGCAATTCATGTCAACAGTTCCGTGTTGGAAAACAATTTTCCAATAAACACCATCGAATAAAAGTTTGATTTCTGTGAAAAGATCTTAATCCCGTGCCGTATATCTCAGAATAAAGATAAGTTTGATTTCTAGGAATAGATCTTAATCACGTACCGTATATCTCAGAATAAACAAAGATATTCAACAAATCAGTTACAAGGTTTTTGTCACGTACTTTAGCATTTATTAGCCCATCGAAATGACAACTTTGCCTTGAAGTACAGTCAAGGGATCGGAGGTTCAAGTCAAGGGATCGGAGGTTCAAGTCAAGACATCGCAGGTTCAAGTCAAGACATCGGAGGTTCAAGTCAAGGGATCGGAGGTTCAAGTCAAGGGATCGGAAGTTCAGGTCAATGGATCGGAGGTTCAAGTCAAGGGATCGGAGGTTCAAGTCAAGGGATTGGAGGTTCAAGTCAAGGGATCGGAGGTTCAGTCAAGGAATCGTAGGTTCAAGTCAAGGGATCGGAGGTTCAAGTCAAGGGATCGGAGGTTCAAGTCAAGGGATGGGGTGTTCAAGTCAAGGGATCGGAGGTTCAAGTCAAGGGATGTGGTGTTCAAGTCAAGGGATCGGAGGTTCAAGTCAAGAAATCGGAGGTTCAAGTCAAGGGATCGGAGGTTCAAGTCAAGGGATCGGAGGTCCAAGTCAACGGATCGGAGGTTCAAGTCAAGGGATCGGAGGTTCAAGTCAAGGGATCGGAGGTTCAAGTCAAGGGATCGGAGGTTCAGTCAAGGAATCGTAGGTTCAAGTCAAGGGATCGGAGGTTCAAGTCAAGGGATCGGAGGTTCAAGTCAAGGGATGGGGTGTTCAAGTCAAGGGATGGGGTGTTCAAGTCAAGGGATCGGAGGTTCAAGTCAAGGGATGTGGTGTTCAAGTCAAGGGATCGGAGGTTCAAGTCAAGGGATCGGAGGTTCAAGTCAAGAGATCGGAGGTTCAAGTCAAGGGATCGGAGGTTCAAATCAAGAGATCGGAGGTTCAAGTCAAGGGATCGGAGGTTCAAATCAAGGGATCGGAGGTTCAAGTCAAGGGATCGGAGGTTTAAGTCAGTGTTGGATGGACTATTTGCTTAACAAGCTATGGCTTCGGCCTCCGCCTTCTTGTGGGCACCTCAGTTTTGTTTTTCAAATTTGGTGCTAATATAGAATATCTGGACTTCAAAAGGGCCTCCATATCTCAAATAGCTTTTACCAAAAGCAAGTCTAAATTTGGTCCGGGATCACGTGGTGAGAATCCTTCATATTAACCTCTGACCAGGATCCCCAAACTGAAAACAACGACTTTGATATGTTAGCAGCCAATGGTGCATTTCCGAGTTCATGAAAGGGAGGTAATAACACCTCGTGTTACAATGGGTTGTGTTGCCGCTCATTGAGAACTGACTACCGTGAGGTTATTTCCCATGTGGTTCGATCCAACCTAAAAACACCGTGTTTTTTTTTAATCATGGCTGAAATGAACTCTTGTTTACATTGATGTACTTTTAGTACCTGGCTGTGGGCACGTATTCATTTAAGTGTATATTGTATCGCTGTAACAGAGACAAATTTGTGGTTTGTGTACAAATATGATACATAATTTTTGACATTGGTGTATGGCAAACAATCACAGAACGAGGTGGTAGGACATTTATACTAAAGCAGTTTTCTCATAGAATGTTCCAGGTCATTAATTCTAAAGCAATATTCCCAGATAATCTTCTAGGTCATTCTTAAAACAATTTAAACATAGAACTTCCAGGCAGTGGCGTCACTAGGGGGATGTTGGTGGTGCGGATCGCACCGGGTGACATCATCACAAGGGGTGACGCCAAAAAGTAAAATTCTGTATTTTCCCGTTAGTTGGCACTGGCAGACTCAGAGGAGGTCTATGGGGTAAGTCTTGAGGGGGTGACACCACGAACTACCGCACTGGTCGACACACACCATAGTGACGCCTGTGGTTCCAGGTCATTTATCCTAAATCCATATTCTCATCAAATCTTCACAACCATATATCCTAACTCTTTTTTTCTATGCAACATTTATTCTAAACCATTATTCACATAGAATATCCCAGCCCATGCATCTTAACACTATTTTCACATGATATGTTGAAGGCCATTTATCATGAAATAATTTATTCATACAAAAGTTCATGTGCGATACTTGATAATCCGATGATTAATGCAAAGTATGATACTTGATGACAGATGTATAACAATTTTTGTTTAAAATATCTAAGACCTAAGAAATGGATGACTTGTACCCAGGACTATAAATTACACCATGAGGCTGACCAAATCATCAATACGATCTGACCACGTACAAATGACCACGAATCTGGGCCAGAGCCAGGGCCCTTTCATTTATCATGAATATTCAAGAACCTTGATTTAGAACTATGCAATGACCTTTCAAAGCCAGTGGTTCATTGTTGATCCATACTTTCCCTTTTCAACATTAGCCTAAAATATGGAATGTTTTTCACATACACTATTCATTACCTGCACATTTTAAGGACACACTCTAATGAATCTAAGTATATAAAAATGACCATGAAAAGAAATCATTTTTTTTACAAGTTTAGTTAATAGTTTCATTTCTCTTTTGTGGCACACTCTTATACTACTTGTGATTCCACATAATCTTTTCTTGGCAAAGGGATATTTATAGCAATATGGAGTAAAACATTAGTCAATTTAAAAAAATAATTTAAAAATTTTTTTTTCCGATCAAACCTGTTCATGAACTTTAATTACTATCTTTTTACATGACCGCTAAAAATATTAATCGAAATTATTTTAATATGAACAAATGTTGATTGACAGAAAAGGAATCTCCTACTTAGTTGCGTCCACCATCTTATCTTATCTTATCTGTTTACAGACGCTCCTTCTATACAGAAGATTATTGCGCCCTACGCTTATCTATGGTTTGTGTTTAGTCCTGCATTTTTATTAGAGATTTAAATGTTGATAAAGTGTTGGTTTTCCTGGATTCTTCAGGCAACCCATTCCACGCCCGAATTCCGGACGGGAAGAAGGAAAACTTGTATGTGTTTGTTCTTGCATACGGAATAAGAAAGGTGTTTTTATCCTTATGTCTATCTGAGGGTTGTATTAAGTTATCTTTGTGTTGTATTTCTAAATTAGAATTAATTGCTTTATGTATGATTACTACTTTGCTCTTGGTTCTTCTATCCTCTAGTGTTTCAAGGTTTAATGATTTAACTAATGGTGTTATTCTTGTCAGTTTCGAATATTCTCCAGTAATGAATCTGGCAGCTCTTTTTTGAATTTGTTCTAGTTTATCAATGTTTTCTTTGGTGGATGGGTCCCATACAGAAGATGCATATTCTAGTACAGGTCTCACCAAAGTGAGGTAGCATTTTAGTTTTATATCTCTATTACATTTGTTAAAGTTTCTTTTTATAAAGCCTAAGGTTTTGTTTGATTTTTTAATAACTTCATTGACATGGGGATTCCATGATAGTTTCTCATTTATTAAGACTCCTAAGTATTTTGCATCTTTAGTTTGGGTCAGTTCTTTTCCATGAATGTAATATTTTGAATTTATTTGTTTCTTTTTCTTTGTTACTCTTAACAGTTGACACTTTTCTGGGTGGAAAGACATACTCCAGTTAGTTTCCCATTTTATCAATTCATCTAAGTCTTTTTGTAAAATTTTGCTATCTTGTTTGATTTAATTGTTCTATAGATTATACAATCATCAGCAAATAACATAACTTTTGTACCTGTTGAGATGTTGTTGGGTAAATCATTTATATAAATTAAAAAGAGTAAGGGACCTAGCACAGTTCCTTGTGGAACTCCTGAGTTAACCTTTATTGGTGCAGATTTAGATCCATTCATTATTACAGTTTGCTCCCTGCCCAAAAGGAAGTCTTGGATCCAGTGATGTAAGGAACCTGAGATTCCAAAGTAGTTAAGTTTTTTAAGTAAACTAAGGTGGTGAACTTTGTCAAATGCTTTTGAGAAGTCTAGTAATATTGTATCTATTTGATCATTTTTGTCTAAGCCTTTTGATAGTTCATCTATTAAACCTATTAATTGTGTTTCACATGATCTGTTTTTTCTAAAGCCGTGTTGATGTGGGCATAGGGCATTATATTTGTCAAGGTGGTTAACTATTCTACTATATATTATGTGTTCTAGTAATTTACAGGTGATACTAGTAAGTGATACAGGCCTGTAATTACCAGGGTCTGATTTATCCCCTTTCTTAAAGAGTGGAGTTACGTTAGCTAATTTCCAATCCTGGGGCACTTTACCCTAGTTTAGAGAGGCTTGAAAGAGAACTACAAGGATTGGGGACAGTTCATTGCTTAGTTCTTTTAATAACCTTGCAGGCAAATCATCTGGGCCAGTAGCTTTGTTTATTTTTAAAGTAAAGTCAAACATACATAGTCATTGACTTCTCATGAATCCAAGCTTGGAGTCTTGACTGTTAACTTCAGTCATTGACTTCTTATGTATGTCTTGACTGTTAACTTCAGTCATTGACGCTGCAGCTATATCTATTTACAACCATTGGCAGCAACAAGACGGACAAAATAAAAACTTGTACGCTGCCAGTAACGAAACTAACTAAAACTTTTTTTTAAAATATATATATATTTTTTTTTAAATGGAGATCTAAAATTGTAAACGAAATTCAACTGCGTAATTTTCATGGCTAAATTCTTGTGGGGTTTTTTTTTGGGGTCTTTTTTTTAAAAATGTTTGAAGGAAAAATATTTGTTTAGGAAGATGAAAGGTAGAAAGAAGGCAGAAGGTTGAAAGGTCAAGTCATTGATGTTGAACCATGACCTCTAAAACGGTTAAGTTGGAGTTAAAGGTGCGAGGGGCCGGTACTTGACTCACCTGCACAAGGTGTACGCCTTGAAGGGCCAGGCCACGA
Source organism: Ampullaceana balthica (assembly GCA_944989445.1). Classification (NCBI taxonomy): domain Eukaryota; kingdom Metazoa; phylum Mollusca; class Gastropoda; family Lymnaeidae; genus Ampullaceana; species Ampullaceana balthica. Next base: position 108,273 of record CALYLW010001336.1, on the reverse strand, counting down.
CCACATACCTCTCCACCGAGATGAGAAGCACCGTGTAGGAGGATACGGTCTGGGCTATCAGAGGTATGGGGTACACGTACCTGTCACGCAGGGTAGGGGGGGAGTTGGTCAAATAGAAGGCATAAAATAAGAATAACCGAGTCATCAAATCATTGATCAGGTAAGAAAAATTGATCAAATATGAACTTTTAAAAAAAATTAAATAATGTAATTAACTGCCGTATATACTCGTTCTAAGGCCGACCTTTTTTTTGGACGAAATTTAGGGGCAAAGGTTGGGGGGGTCCAATTACTTTTGGGGGGGATCGCTTACAAGCGGGTTACACACTTTCAATACTTTTCTCTTCCAAATGATGGGGGGGGGGCTTATGAACGAACGGGCTACAGAACGAGTATATACGGTAATTAATTGGCGGATACATTCGATGCAAGTTTTATTTAGAGAGTATCTAGCGACGGTCCATGGTCAGTAGACTCGTATGCTGAGCCGGGTAGGCACCGAGGTTTTATCGAGTCGAAGTAGGAAAATCCACCCCTCCTTTGTGAGGTAAATTTCATGGAAGGGCACCTCTGACCGATTTCCTGTGTGCCCAGGCGGCCCCCTCTGAGTTTCTCGGGGGGGGGGCAAAATTCCCAAAAATTTCCCGGGAAGACCTATTAAGAGCCTTATGCTCAGGGCTGCTGACGCCATTCCGCATGTAGGATTTAGAGAATATATGTAGCAGATATCTGATTATACAAAGATTGGCGGTGTGACCAAGTGAATGTCAGGGACGAGGCCAAGTCAATATTTCTTTGTTCATTGAAATTAAAGACTTAAAAAATGATATTCAGAAGTGTTTCGGTTAATTAATTAATTTAAAAAAATACTAAAATACTAATTAAAATACTAGCATCAAATTTCAAGTTATTTCTACTGTGTATATATCACAATATACATCTACAACAGTTTAATGAATGACTGATTTGTTATATATATACTATAACAACGAACTGATTACAAAGCTCTTGAGAGTGCTTATGTCATTCCATTGATCAAACTCGTCCACCTGTTAGTTGATCCCCGTGGGAAGGGGTTACATTTGTTGAGGAGCCTAGGAGTGAAGTCCAGTTGACACTTTCGTCGGTTTGTGTGTTTGATAATTTATATTGTTACAAAACTTGTGTGTGCGTGGGTTTCTGTTTGTATTTGCTTGTCATAAATATTTTTATGACTAACTTTTCAAATCATTTCGAATTTACTGACCTGTAAATAGGTTTATAGGCGACTCTGAATTCACCGCTTATCATCTTTGCACCAGAAAGGACGGTCATGTTCTCGTTGACCATCGAGGTGACCAGGTAAACTGTGTCCAGAACTCCCAGGCATATCAGCAAAAATGGAGCCGAAGATTTGTTCCTAAATGAACAGTACAAAAACAAAAGTCAAAGCAATAACAACTTTGTTTGAGAAATAGAAGCTGTGTTCATAGTGGGAATGTTAGTGTAATAGACTTTGTGGCTAGGGCTGTTAACGATTAATTTAAATTTAATCGATAACTTTTGAAAAATTAACGATTAATTATAAACGTTAATTCCGATTAAAGCAAAAAATTGAAATTTATGGTGTCATAGGTAACAATTATTAAAATACTTGTCTACAATCGAAATAACACTGGAATGTCTTCTTTATATGACATCTTTTAACCAACAACGCAAACAGACAAGTGTATTGACATTATTTGGTTCAAGTGATGAGCGTGTCTTATTGACAATATAACCAGCCGAGCTGAACAATCGTTCACATAGCTTTAGATTGTCTCAGCTGAAGCTTCTGATACTGTAGTTGATGTTTAGTATGCAGGTGATATGTAAGCGAAGTGTTAGAACCACCATATGCATGTTAGTGTTCCCTTTAAGCAGCGTGGCTTCACAGATATTTGACCGACGCCACGCAGGATTTTAGAATAACCGCTCAGCAAATTTTGTAAAATATTTCACACAAAAATGGACGTTGTCAACTTTGCACAAATTTTTTTTTAAATTTTGCACATGGACCAACGAAGCTTAGACTTAGAGGGAACATTGCATGGTGGGGTGGGCAAACGATTTCTCTCAATGGACACAATAACCTTTATCAACATTTTGAACATTCACGTCAGTCAATAGTTTAAATATTCGTGTAATTGTCCGGAAATAAGTTTATATTTATCGGCCGAAATATTTTACTTTTTGACTTCCAGTACATTTCTAAGTGGTGGGTCGATTTACGATTAATTGTTTTAAAAAATGTAATTGTTAAAATTGTTAACGATTAATCGGAAAGTTTATCGTTAATTTCCGCAGCCCTACTTTTATCATAAAATGCGAATTTTTTTATAAAAATAATGTTCTGACATAATTGAGTCATACAATCATGAGAAGTTTTAAAATATTTAATATGCATGAACTTTCATACAAAAATCAGGCTATTATTTAAGATCTTCTGTTCTATTTCAAATTTTAAGCAGATATACTTTATATGTACTAAAAAGTACGAATACTAGGGAAATGTTTTAACATATTTAGATAAGGAATTGCTGAATTGAATGTTTTTTATTTGATTAAAATTTTTTTAATGAAAAATGTATTTTTGGTTGGCAGATATCATTTTTTTTCCCTTTTATCCATAGATGGATAAAACAGAGTTTTTGGAAAATTTATTCAAGGGAGGATTTTTGGTGTATAAATGCGACAAGGAGATCCTATCAATGTCACTGGATCACAGACTGGTGGCTCGGGGGTCTGGGTGGAGGAGATCATGTGACATGATCTAACAATAATCCCTGGTGTTGTCTGGAAACAACTCGGCTCGCAATTTCTTAATAGTTTGATCATTTTGTCTCAGGTGAAGGTCATTCCTTTCATTTGTTTAATTCTCATCGAATGTAGGACTCTAAAAATACAAGTGTGTCAAGTTCATTGTATGGCTATTGCATATATACAAGTGTGTCAAGTTCATTGTATGGCTATTGCATATATACAAGTGTGTCAAGTTCATTGTATAGCTATTGCATATATACAAGTGTGTCAAGTTCATTGTATGGCTATTGCATATATACAAGTGTGTCAAGTTCATTGTATAGCTATTGCATATATACAAGTGTGTCAAGTTCATTGTATGGCTATTGCATATATACAAGTGTGTCAAGTTCATTGTATAGCTATTGCATATATACAAGTGTGTCAAGTTCATTGTATGGCTATTGCATATATACAAGTGTGTCAAGTTCATTGTATAGCTATTGCATATATACAAGTGTGTCAAGTTCATTGTATGGCTATTGCATATATACAAGTGTGTCAAGTTCATTGTATAGCTATTGCATATATACAAGTGTGTCAAGTTCATTGTATAGCTATTGCATATATACAAGTGTGTCAAGTTCATTGTATAGCTATTGCATATATACAAGTGTGTCAAGTTCATTGTATAGCTATTGCATATATACAAGTGTGTCAAGTTCATTGTATAGCTATTGCATATATACAAGTGTGTCAAGTTCATTGTATAGCTATTGCATATATACAAGTGTGTCAAGTTCATTGTATAGCTATTGCATATATACAAGTGTGTCAAGTTCATTGTATAGCTATTGCATATATACAAGTGTGTCAAGTTCATTGTATAGCTATTGCATATATACAAGTGTGTCAAGTTCATTGTATAGCTATTGCATATATACAAGTGTGTCAAGTTCATTGTATAGCTATTGCATATATACAAGTGTGTCAAGTTCATTGTATAGCTATTGCATATATACAAGTGTGTCAAGTTCATTGTATAGCTATTGCATATATACAAGTGTGTCAAGTTCATTGTATAGCTATTGCATATATACAAGTGTGTCAAGTTCATTGTATAGCTATTGCATATATACAAGTGTGTCAAGTTCATTGTATAGCTATTGCATATATACAAGTGTGTCAAGTTCATTGTATAGCTATTGCATATATACAAGTGTGTCAAGTTCATTGTATAGCTATTGCATATATACAAGTGTGTCAAGTTCATTGTATAGCTATTGCATATATACAAGTGTGTCAAGTTCATTGTATAGCTATTGCATATATACAAGTGTGTCAAGTTCATTGTATAGCTATTGCATATATACAAGTGTGTCAAGTTCATTGTATAGCTATTGCATATATACAAGTGTGTCAAGTTCATTGTATAGCTATTGCATATATACAAGTGTGTCAAGTTCATTGTATAGCTATTGCATATATACAAGTGTGTCAAGTTCATTGTATAGCTATTGCATATATACAAGTGTGTCAAGTTCATTGTATAGCTATTGCATATATACAAGTGTGTCAAGTTCATTGTATAGCTATTGCATATATACAAGTGTGTCAAGTTCATTGTATAGCTATTGCATATATACAAGTGTGTCAAGTTCATTGTATAGCTATTGCATATATACAAGTGTGTCAAGTTCATTGTATAGCTATTGCATATATACAAGTGTGTCAAGTTCATTGTATAGCTATTGCATATATACAAGTGTGTCAAGTTCATTGTATAGCTATTGCATATATACAAGTGTGTCAAGTTCATTGTATAGCTATTGCATATATACAAGTGTGTCAAGTTCATTGTATAGCTATTGCATATATACAAGTGTGTCAAGTTCATTGTATAGCTATTGCATATATACAAGTGTGTCAAGTTCATTGTATAGCTATTGCATATATACAAGTGTGTCAAGTTCATTGTATAGCTATTGCATATATACAAGTGTGTCAAGTTCATTGTATAGCTATTGCATATATACAAGTGTGTCAAGTTCATTGTATAGCTATTGCATATATACAAGTGTGTCAAGTTCATTGTATAGCTATTGCATATATACAAGTGTGTCAAGTTCATTGTATAGCTATTGCATATATACAAGTGTGTCAAGTTCATTGTATAGCTATTGCATATATACAAGTGTGTCAAGTTCATTGTATAGCTATTGCATATATACAAGTGTGTCAAGTTCATTGTATAGCTATTGCATATATACAAGTGTGTCAAGTTCATTGTATAGCTATTGCATATATACAAGTGTGTCAAGTTCATTGTATAGCTATTGCATATATACAAGTGTGTCAAGTTCATTGTATAGCTATTGCATATATACAAGTGTGTCAAGTTCATTGTATAGCTATTGCATATATACAAGTGTGTCAAGTTCATTGTATAGCTATTGCATATATACAAGTGTGTCAAGTTCATTGTATAGCTATTGCATATATACAAGTGTGTCAAGTTCATTGTATAGCTATTGCATATATACAAGTGTGTCAAGTTCATTGTATAGCTATTGCATATATACAAGTGTGTCAAGTTCATTGTATAGCTATTGCATATATACAAGTGTGTCAAGTTCATTGTATAGCTATTGCATATATACAAGTGTGTCAAGTTCATTGTATAGCTATTGCATATATACAAGTGTGTCAAGTTCATTGTATAGCTATTGCATATATACAAGTGTGTCAAGTTCATTGTATAGCTATTGCATATATACAAGTGTGTCAAGTTCATTGTATAGCTATTGCATATATACAAGTGTGTCAAGTTCATTGTATAGCTATTGCATATATACAAGTGTGTCAAGTTCATTGTATAGCTATTGCATATATACAAGTGTGTCAAGTTCATTGTATAGCTATTGCATATTCATGAGATCACAAAAAAAACAACATACGTTTAGTAATGTATTTGTCATTACATATATTAAATACACATTTTTTCACTTTAAATCATTTATTTGATGACATACCTGAACTGGGCCAGGGCGATGATGGCAAAGATGTTACAGATGATGACATACCTGAACTGGGCCAGGACGATGATGGCAAAGATGTTACAGATGATGACATACCTGAACTGGGCCAGGACGATGATGGCAAAGATGTTACAGATGATGACATACCTGAACTGGGCCAGGACGATGATGGCAAAGATGTTACAGATGATGACATACCTGAACTGGGCCAGGACGATGATGGCAAAGATGTTACAGATGATGACATACCTGAACTGGGCCAGGACGATGATGGCAAAGATGTTACAGATGATTCCCACGAAGCAGATGATTGAGCCACCGACACCAAATAGAAAGACTCTCCAGTGAAGAAGGTCAACTTTCTCAGAAAGTGCACTGGCCGCAAAGCTGTTATTCATTGTGAAAGTCTGTCGTCATAATCATTGGCTATTTATAGATATCGGTTTTGATTGGCCGTTATGGCAAAGGAAGTTTCGATGTCTTGAGGCGCCGTCTCCTGGAGCATGAACTCTCTAAACCACTTGCTAATTTTTTATCTGAGGTCTTGTTAAAAGTGTTATGACTGTTGATTAAAAACTAGATATTCTAGAAAAAAACAATTTTTAAATCATATAGTTGATGAGAAGCATGTAATCGAATACTCAACTAACGAAGTGACAATGAATCGGAGTTCTTCGAAGGAAGTTGAAATTTATCTTAATGCTGCAACATAATGCGACAAAAAAAATTCTTCAAAACGTATGAGGCAGTCTAACCCAATTGTTATTTCAAAATGGTGTGCTATTTAAAATGTTGGAAATCGTAGACCTACTGTATCGAATCCCACTCCAACTAAATTGGAGATCGCCCCTGGGCGGAGTAGGTGATCGCCCCTGGGCGGAGTAGGTGATCGCCTCTGGGCGGAGTAGGTGATCACCCCTGGACGGAGTAGGTGATCACCCCTGGGCGGAGTAGGTGATCACCCCTGGGCGGAGTAGGTGATCGCTCCTGGGCGGAGTAGGTGATCTCCCTTGGGCGGAGTAGGGGATCGCCCCTGGGCGGAGTAGGTGATCACCCCTGGGCGGTGTAGGTGATCACCCCTGGACGGAGTAGGTGATCGCCCCTGGGCGGAGTAGGTGATCGCCCCTGGGCGGAGTAGGTGATCGCTCCTGGGCGGAGAAGGTGATCGCCCCTGGGCGGAGTAGGTGATCACCCCTGGGCGGAGTAGGTGATCACCCCTGGGCAGAGTAGGTTATCGCTCCTGGGCGGAGTAGATGATCACCCCTGGGCTGAGTAGAGCCAATACGGAAAACAATCAGACCGGACAAAAGCAGCCCATCCCTATACCTGGCCAAGTAGTTACGGTCAAAACAATATGTTTAAGCAGGGACCTTATACACTGTCAGGGACTAACCAATTCACATTTGAATTTAAAGAACTTTTTCTGGGAGAATCTTCCACCAGTAATAATAAACAAAGGGAAATAATCACATCGTGGGGTCAGATTTAAGTGCGGCACACTACACGGCCAGCCATGTCTACCAGCAGCTAGAGTGACCTCCCTACCACCGCCACACACGTGGTGTACCCACACAGGGAAAGAAAATCTGAGGTTTGGGTTGACGTGAAGGGAAACCGGTAGGTAAGTTTTAGTACCTAGGAAAACAATCTGGTAAAAAAGAGATCCGGGCTGACGCGGTAAGTGAAACATCGATTGCAAAAAAAAAGTAGGGGCCACTGTTGTTTGGTTTGTGATGAGAGAGTATCTGACCACCGGGCTACCGGATGGACTCTGCAGAGAGAGCGAGTTGCGGTATCACTGACGCGACCTCATGTGACCTCAGCTGAAAGCTGTTTTTAAAAACTAGTGTCACGTGACCTGACGTCAGCTGGACTATTTAATAACTGAGAAAGTAAGCTGTATATCTTTGCTTTCTTATATATCAACCGACTTGTAATTCGATTTCAGTTTCTTTGCAAACGAATGAAAAAATTAATTCAAAGTGATGGAGATGTTCGTCATTTAATGTTAAAATAAACCAGCAATCGAATTACAAAATATTATTTACATTTCCCATTTAATAATTACAATAAATCGATCTATACTCTATTGAAATGATCAAATTAGATTTTTTAAACGCCAAAGCAGCGGAAACAGTTAAGTATCCAATTCAGCAGATGCTATTGTATGTACAGAGCTCAATCAATAACAATGCCACATGGAATTAAAACAACCAAACAACCAAATAGTTGGATTTGATCAGTTGGATGCTGCCATTATTAACACAGAACTGAAAGCGTAAGAAAATATTCCAATCTACATGGAAGTAACTAAGAAGAAAGCGACTATGATAGACGAAGATATTCAATATAGACACTAAAATTGCTGGAGATAATGCCACTATTCTGAGAAGTTCTTCAATTTTATTTCACCAAAGAAACATAACTCTCCACAGTAAAGTGCCTTACAACAGTTAAAGACATAACTCTCAATAGACAACGTCATTTAATAATAATAATAATAATAAATAATAATAATAAATTGCTAATTTTTATAACGCTGTTTCCCAGCAAGGAGCCGGGCTCACAGCGCTTTACATGGAGATAATAACATACATATAATAATTTCAATATATATTTTTTTCATAACAACTACATAAATAACAGTACAATACACATAAGCAACGTTAATCATTAAAAAGAAATGGTGCTCCTTTAATTTTGAAAATAAAATTTTAAAAGATGCGTCTTAAAAGTGCAGTCTTGAAGGACTTGGTAGATGAAATACTCCGGATGTGTAATGGTATAGAATTCCATTTTTTGGCTGCACAAAAAGAGAATGACCTTTCGCCAAATTTTTTTATTCGTGTCTTAGGAACACAGAGAATTTACACTTAACATTTATATAATTATTTACTGAATGTACATTAAAGGCGTTTCTTATACTAATTTAATTGGCGCACATATTTTTATCGTTTGCCAATTACAAATAATTTTGTAACATTCATACTTCCTGGCATAATTTCCTATTTATTTTTGTCATGGTTATAATGTTTTATATAGATTTAAATTGTAAATTATTATGAACAATAGGTCACGTGACAGAACAATTTCATGAGACAAGAAATCGCAGAAACAAAGAGGAAAAATCAATTATTGACAGTACAAGTCTAAGACTCCATGAATCTTCGTTTACTTTGTGCAATTTAAGTTTTAATGTGGATCTCATGAAGGGTGGATATACACCAGAATCAAAACAAATGACTATAATTGTCGATTTCAGAGTTTGGCAGCTTTCCCATCGGCGTTTTTGAATAAAAGTCAAGACAATGGCATCTGATCTAATGAGAATAAGGTCAAGGTCACTGTCAGGTGATAAAAAAATTGTTTCAAAGGCCCACATCTATTAATGTACTAAATATTGTATTTTGTACAGCATGTTTAGGTAGTCTTAGCAGTAAAGTCGTTTAATTATATTTAAATTATTTTCCATTAATGCCAAGACTTCGTCTTGTGTTCCTCCCGTGGACATATTGGAGTGAAACAAATGAAACGTTTCCCCATTCACTTTAAAAAGAAACTAGGTCAATAGCAGAATTGAACATTAATTTAAGATACTTACTTAAGCTCATTGAGATTTTTTTAAAAAAAATTTTTGTGGGGTGGGTGGCGATTGTTATCCCTGACCTTAGTCTATAATAGTCTATAATAGTCTATAATAGTCTATATAGACATGTCATGACGACTTAGAAGCCCGACAAAAATATAGAAGATGTTATCCCATGTATCAGGAGTGAACATCGCTCCTCTTTGACTAAGGTGATGCAAGCCAGCGCCAACCAGTTTACTGACCTCAGATGAACCACTCTCCCAACGACGCATATTTCTATTGGGGGTAAACCCAGATCTTCCAAAGATTAAAAGACAGAAACGTATCGCTGAGCCAAAGCCGAAACACAAACATCAAGCTCACCTGGCTCGATAGTGTAGAGATAAAAATTTGACAAATGTCAGTTTTGTTATTTGAAGCGAAATATTATTGTTAGGGCTGCTATCGATTAATTTAAATTTAATCATTATCTTTTGAAAAATTATCGATTAATTAATCGATAATTTTGATTAAAGCCAAAAATATAAATTTATGACGTCATTACACATTGAAAATTCAGAATATTTTGAACTAAATTTTATGAAAATTTGTTGATACTTGATTGGATGTTGGTGCTGAAGGTGGTACGTCAGCGATGTATTTGATCCTTTAAAAGAGAATTGTTTATGGCAGTGAAAACAGTAAACTTTTTCACCATCTTCGACGTTGCCATCCGCAGTTAGCTTAAAAACAAAATGTGTGCTCAACTTTCAAGTTATATGTTTAAATTTAACTGCGCTGATGCTGTCAGCCATTTTTTAGTTGACGTCTGCAGGTCCACATAACGTAATAAAATAAATTATTATATTACGCGGGGAGAAGTGTGTACGTAAAAAAATAAATAAATTATTATTAATTATTAATAATTAATTATTTATTAATGAAAAAAATTAAAAATAGTATAAAAAATTTCTTTAATTTTAATCGAATTTTTATCGATTAAAATAATTTTAATCGATAAAAAATTGTAACGATTAATCGAGAAATTAATCGTTAATTTTTCGCAGCCCTAATTATTGTCAGTAGTTTAGCACATGGTTCAGGGGTGGATCTTGTATTCCTACCCAACTCCACTTCTTCGGACAAAAAGAACAAAGTTATAACAGTAGGCATTTCATAGTTATAGTCGAAAATGATTGATATAAATATCCGGGAGATATTTAGACAAATGTCATAGGAATATTAATGAAATATCCGGGTACTCATTGAGGACAGGAAGTAGGAATATTTTATTTTTACGCTAATTTAAGACAACCATGTCGACTTGACCAAGACAATAACTTACATAGAACTTACATAGAACTTACATAGAACTTACATAGAACTTACATAGAACTTGTATTAATTATCACATGTTTTCAAAATATTCACAGCAAAAAATTACCAATCAACACATTAAAACTTTTGTCGCACACACCAAATTGTAATGAATGCAATATAGAGTGAAAACAAACAACAACCAAAAAAAAACACGGGAATTGACCTCGCTGAAGTTCATGTGTGACCATTATAAGGATGACTATTGTATCCAAGCACACTATTCAACGCAAAGAAATTTCTGCACTGTCTTGTAGAGGGAGAAGTACTTTTTATACCTCTGGGAGTGGGAAGAGAAGGGAGGGGGACGGGTAGGCGTGAGTCCTATTGATGAATTCACTCGACTCAGCTGGAGAAATGAAGAAGTGGGGTGGGGTGGGGGAGATGTACAACTGGTGGGTTGCGAGTCAGCTACATGCGGGCAAAACTAGAGCGAGAGAGTTATCAACATTTACCCCGTCTGTTTGTTGTTATTGTTGTTGTTAGATCACTCTTATATTTAAGAGTTTAAACAAAATCTTTGTCCTTGGAACATATTCAAAGAGTACGTGTGCATTAAGAGAGGAGTGGAAATACAGACACAGTGACAAATAAAATCTCATGACATTACAATATTAAGACTTTTATTTTTTTTTAAAGTTCATTTTTTTGTAGATGCGATATATATGTGTCTTGATCCAACTGTGTGTTTTATAATATAATTTAATATAAAAATAACACTGCAAACTTATTTAATGATATATGTCGAATAGCATTCCATGGTCCATAGTGAATTACTTATTATTTCTCATCTCTGCCCAGGGAGAGTCTCCCATTGATACAAATTACCTCCCATTATTACTTATGTATTCTTATCTTATCTTATCTTATCTTATCTGTTTACAGACGCTCCTTCTATACAGAAGATTATTGCGTCCTACGCTTATGTATGGTTTGTGTTTAGTCCTGCATTTTTATTAGAGATTTAAATGTTGATAAAGTGCTGGTTTTCCTGGATTCTTCAGGCAACCCATTCCACACCCGAATTCCGGACGGGAAGAAGGAAAACTTGTATGTGTTTGTTCTTGCATACGGAATAAGAAAGGTGTTTTTATCCTTATGTCTATCTGAGGGTTGTATTAAGTTATCTTTGTGTTGTATTTCTAAATTAGAATTAATTGCTTTATGTATGATTACTACTTTGCTCTTGGTTCTTCTATCCTCTAGTGTTTCAAGGTTTAATGATTTAACTAATGGTGTTATTCTTGTCAGTTTTGAATATTCTCCAGTAATGAATCTGGCAGCTCTTTTTTTAATTTGTTCTAGTTTATCAATGTTTTCTTTGGTGGATGGGTCCCATACAGAAGATGCATATTCTAGTACAGGTCTCACCAAAGTGAGGTGGCATTTTAGTTTTATATCTCTATTACATTTGTTAAAGTTTCTTTTTATAAAGCCTAAGGTTTTGTTTGATTTTTTAATAACTTCATTGACATGGGGATTCCATGATAGTTTCTCATTTATTAAGACTCCTAAGTATTTTGCATCTTTAGTTTGGGTCAGTTCTTTTCCATGAATGTAATATTTTGAATTTATTTGTTTCTTTTTCTTTGTTACTCTTAACAGTTGACACTTTTCTGGTGGAAAGACATACTCCAGTTAGTTTCCCATTTTATCAATTCATCTAAGTCTTTTTGTAAAATTTTGCTATCTTGTTCTGATTTAATTGTTCTATAGATTATACAATCATCAGCAAATAACCTAACTTTTGTACCTGTTGAGATGTTGTTGGGTAAATCATTTATATAAATTAAAAAGAGTAAGGGACCTAGCACAGTTCCTTGTGGAACTCCTGAGTTAACCCTTTATTGGTGCAGATTTAGATCCATTAATTATTACAGTTTGCTCCCTGCCCAAAAGGAAGTCTTGGATCCAGTGATGTATTCAGTGGTGACACAGTTCTATTCATTTGAAAGCGTGTGTATTTTTTTATAAAAATTACTATCATAAAAAAATCGAGAGCCTAATCGTCCACTTGACTGCTCACACACAAATATTTAAATATTTAACTTATTGAATCTTGAAGTTTATATATTCATTTTTGTTAAAATCATTCTTAGACTTAAACACAACACCAATAATTCAATATTGTCAACTCACAAAAACAGATGTTTTCTGTATTTCAAAATCAGTCACATTAATTTTTAAAACAAAACATTTGCTTGTTGACGTTTTTATCAATAGATCCAATATTAATTAGTTTAGCATTCTAATTTCAAAAATCCTTTTTTTTAAAAATCTTCTAAACACAATTAAAGTCATCTTCAATCCGGACACAGGTAAACACAATTAAAGTCATCTTCAATCCGGACATAGGTAAAGACAATTAAAGTCATCTTCAATCCGGACACAGTTAAAGACAATTAAAGTCATCTTCAATCCGGACACAGGTAAAGACAATTAAAGTCATCTTCAATCCGGACACAGGTAAAGACAATTAAAGTCATCTTCAATCCGGACACAGGTAAAGTATTTCATATTTCGTACACAAATGTTTTTGTCTCTTCGTATGTTTCCCTTTGTCCACCCCACCCCCCCCCCATTATTTCTTTCACAACCTTTGTGTTGCTATTGTTTTGCTCTTTTTGGTTATAACCGTTAGGTGGCGTTAACTGTCACTTCGGGTGTGACCTACATACGACGTATTCTATTCAATCGCAATAATCTCTTCAATTTCTGCCTGGATTTGGGAAGTCCTGAATATAAATCTGGTAGCCCAGCCAGTGCGGCCATATTGAAGGATTGCTCTCCGTTGTCAGCGGACTTCCGGGTCTTCCGCAATGATCACGTGGGGGGGGGATTTTTTCTGAAATATATATAAACCGTTGACTAGACTTTGATTAACGGCCTTGGAGTTTAACTTTATGGGTTTGTTGGTTGCTTTTAAAAAAAAAGTTTACATTTCATTTTAATTTTTTTTAAGTTAAAGTGCCCAATACGGATTTCCATTTTTTTAAATTAAAATATATATTAATATTTAAATGATGTGTGATTATGTTGATGCTTTTCTTTTAAAATCAAATGATTTAATAAATTGATGACAACTGTAGACACTATATTAAAATAAGTCATATAGTATAAATTTCATTTCTAGATGATTCGAAACCTATTGGAAAAAAGATACTGCGGGTAAAGACCCAGATAAAATGTTTGATGAATTATAACAAATGGAGATAAAGTCCCAATAAAATACAAGATAAATAAATGATTTGTGTGATAAGACCAATAAGTGTAAAGCTTCATTCATGGACAGATACATGTGCACGTGCCTTCATTCATGGACAGATACATGTGCACGTGCCTTCATCAGTACAATTTCTTTAAAAGTGATTGATTAAATTATTTTTATATTATATATTACCTACACTACAATAGAATACTAATATTTGAAAGCTTTTTCACTGTCCCAATCTATATAGAGAATACATTCATTGTCCGTGGTAAATACTTTTCATAATAATAATATTGGAGCGTTACATTCTATTCAAAGTATATGTTCGAAAAACAAGAGTAAAACATGTACTTTAAGTTATGGATGAACCTTATATAAAATCGCTTTCAAGGCGTTTAGACTTGTTAAACCTATCGACTATAAAGTCAACATGCTCCTACTGCAATCAGGATATAACAACATGTGTGTGTGTGTGTGTGTGTGTTTGTGTGTGTGTGTGTGTGTGTTTTGATATTAAAACGGGGAAAAAATTGATTAATAATATAATGCACTCATCCGTGACTTTGGAAACAGTGAAGTTAATCACAAAGTGCGTAACGTTTGGTGCGCATTACAACAACAAAACTATTTATGGTGATGCTTTCCATAACATTTCAGAAGATTTGGGGAGTTCGTTAAAGCATGCGGATGTAATTAATTAAAATTGTCGCAAAAAATGTGAAGGGGGGTGAGAAGTATGCTGAAAAGACTTGTTTTTGAGAGTCTTAGTATTGTCACGAAGTCAATTAATTGATTAAAATGTTTAAAAACACAGCACGCTATTTTCCAGGTCGAGGCCATTCTGATTTGTAGTTGTTGACCTCCACTTAAAATATATATGGTTTCTGAAGCGTTGTTTCTGTGGCTTTTGTGTCATAAACGTTACCAGAACAGAAGAGAATATCACACAAAACAAAACAAAAACAAACAACATTTTTAGAAGTGTTCCACGTCCCCACCACAAAAATAAATTTCAAAAAAGAGATTTGAAGAATGAAATATTTTGGGTACGTAATTACTACATTAAGCTATATCATCAAAATATGACGCAAGCTTGCACTAAAACTAAAGATTGAATTATTCAACTTAAAAATTTGCTTTCTAATTAATAATCACATATTTCCTCAATACCAACATAATACAGCAGACACGAGGCAACAAATGTTTCAGTGCTTTATTTGACTTGTACGGGACAACTGGGGGTGGACACAAACACACTCAACAAGCAAGACGGGGATCAAAAGAAAACACAATTAACAATCCAAATGTGAAATGTTTTGCAGTATATACCGTATATACTCGTTCTAGAGCCCGTTCGTTCAGAAGCTGACCCCCCACTCCACTTTTGGAAGAGAAAAGTATTAAAAGTGTGTAACCCGCTCGCAAGCCAACCCCCAAAAATAATAGGAGAGCTTAAACAAAATGGTACAATTGTTTTTAAAACTACAAGCTAAATCGGTCATTATGATTGTTTACTTTGTACTGCCTATCTTTGTCTTTGTTTCTTTGTTAGGCAAGAGTTACCGGTATTTAAAAAATTCTTTGTTAAACATTGACGAAAGCGCGTACATTAAAATTCGTTGTTGAAAACAAAATTTGTAAAACAATTCATTAAAACGTTCACAAAAATAACTAAAATGATTAAATAAGGTAAGTGCAGACATACATGAATATAATATAGCTTTCTGTTAGAGCAGTCGAATCTTGTAGAATGAAGAAAAGGACCTTGGTGATCTACAATATCAACACCAACATTCAATATCCATGCAGAAATACTTTAATGACCCGCTCGTAAGCCGACCCCCCCCCCAACTTTTCCCCCTAGATTTTGTCCAAAAAATCGTCGGCTTGCAAACGAGTAAGTACGGTAGTTAGAATTTCATGAGATGGCCAAAGTTTGTCAGCGCCTATCCCACCAAAGTCCACTCTGGTTGTCTACTTTCCGAATGGTGGTTGAAAGATAGTTCATTAACCAACCCCCACGTCTACTCTGGTTGTCTACTTGCCGATGGCTGGTTGAAAGATAGTTCATTAACCAACCCCCCACCTTTACTATGGTCATCAGTGAGGACGACATCTGGTGTTTGTAAATGTCCTGTGTCTGGGGTCGTGGTGGGGGTGGGGGGACCATGGAGACAACGAGAGATATCACATCACGCCGTCAACGGGAGCACGCAATTCAACTTGTTGATTCGCCTGCGTGTGACGTGGCTAAACATCTGAACTTGTGGCTAAAACATCTGAACTTGTCCCACTTGTAAGACATTCCCGCATTTACGCCATCACTCCTAGGACATCTCTGAAGGTCAAGGACGCTACGCATAAAAATTCTAAGTAGGTGGAGTTTGGGGGGGGTATCGAAATTATATTTTGAAGTTATTAAAGCTATACTTTGTGACGACTTAAATTAAACACAATTGACAGTAATTCTGGAATGACTTTTAAATTTATGTGGTTAAGTTCGCTGACAAAATTTACTTAGAGAAATGGCCTTAAGGTTATCTTGACCATATGATGTCATTCTAATTTTTTTTTAAAGTTCAGAAATGTTAAATTCACGAAGAGCCGTGAATTGTTCATCCGTAGAAATAGAAAGGAGTTTCGGAAAGCATTTTGTTTTTTTATGGAAAATTAATCAACTGAAATTTATTAGAAAAAATACATGTTTAGGGGGGAATTATATTTTAGCAAATGTAACATAATAACTCTCAGCAAAAATGTTACGGATGAGAAGATTTTCATTTATTTAAATAAATAAAATAAAAAATTAAATTTTAAAGTACCGATGTAGCCCATGCGGAATTTATAAAACTAGAAAAGCATTTCAATCTATCTATATATATAAAAATGGAAGTATGTATGTATGCATGTCTGTTATAACTGACTAAGCCATTCATCCGATCGCCATGAAACTTTTTGAGACTTTTGAGTACGCTCCAGGGATGGAAATAGGCTACTTTTTTTCAAAAGTTAACACTCATGGGGCGCCGGGGGCCCATAATGAGAATATTTTCTTATATGTGCTATATAAAAATTAGTTTAGGGCTTAGCTGCTTGGAAAATGAATGGATCTAGACCAAACTTGGTACATACCAACTTGATAGCCTATATTAAAGTGTCATATGGCATTGAACTCCTAATGTCCGTTCCTTCGGGGCCGGGGGCCCAAAGTCTTTTTTTTTGGTAAGTGTTAAATACTTTATTCCCGTTAGCTGACTAAACCATTCATCCGTTCGCCATGAAACTTTTGTAGACTTTTGAGTACGCTCCCGGGATGGAAATAGGCTACTTTTTTCAAAATTTAACACTCATGGGGCGCCGGGGGCCCATAATGAGAATTTTTTCTTATATGAGCTATATACAAATTAGTTTAGGTCTTAGCTGCTTGGAAAATGAATGGATCTTGACCAAACTTGGTACATAACAACTTGATAGCCTATATTAAAGTCTCATATGGCATTGAACTCCTAATGTCCGTTCCTTCGGGGCCGGGGGCCTAAAGTCTTTTTTTTGGTAAGCGTTAAATACTTTATTCCCGTTAGCTGACTAAACCATTCATCCAATCGCCATGAAACTTTTGAAGACTTTTGAGTACGCTCCCGGGATGGAAATAGGCTACTTTTTTTCAAAATGTAACACTCATGGGGCGCCGGGGGCCCATAATGAGAATTTTTTCTTATATGAGCTATATAAAAATTAGTTTAGGTCTTAGCTACTTGGAAAATGAATGGATCTTGACCACACTTGGTACATAACAACTTGATAGCCTATATTAAAGTATCATATGGCATTGAACTCCTAATGTCCGTTCCTTCGGGGCCGGGGGCCCAAAATCTTTATTTTTGTAAGCGTTAAATACTTTATTCCCGTTAGCTGACTATACCATTCATTCGGTCGCCATGAAACTTTTGGAGACTTTTGAGTACGCTCCCGGGATGGAAATAGGCTACTTTTTTTCAAAATTTAACACTCATGGGGCGCCGGGGGCCCATAATGAGAATTGTTTCTAATATGAGCTATATAAAAATTAGTTTAGAGCTTAGCTGCTTGGAAAATGAATGGATATTGACCAAACTTGGTACATAACAACTTGATAGCCTATATTAAAGTATCATATGGCATTGAACTCCTAATGTCCGTTCCTTCGGGGCCGGGGGCCCAAAATCTTTATTTTTGTAAGCGTTAAATACTTTATTCCCGTTAGCTGACTAAACCATTCATCCGATCGCCATGAAACTTTTGGAGACTTTTGAGTACGCTTCCGGGATGGAAATAGGCTACTTTTTTCAAAATTTAACACTCATGGGGCGCCGGGGGCCCATAATGAGAATTTTTTTTCTTATATGAGCTATATAAAAATTAGTTTAGGGCTTAGCTGCTTGGAAAATGAATGGATCTTGACCAAACTTGGTACATAACTACTTGATAGCCTATATTAAAGTATCATATGGCATTGAACTCCTAATGTCCGTTCCTTCGGGGCCGGGGGCCCAAAATCTTTATTTTTGTAAGCGTTAAATACTTTATTCCCGTTAGCTGACTAAACCATTCATCCGATCGCCATGAAACTTTTGGAGACTTTTGAGTACGCTTCCGGGATGGAAATAGGCTACTTTTTTCAAAATTTAACACTCATGGGGCAACGGGGGCCAAATAATGATAATTTTTTCTTATATGAGCTATATAAAAATTAGTTTAAGGCTTAGCTGCTTGGAAAATGAATGGATCTTGACCAAACTTGGTACATAACAACTTGATAGCCTATATTAAAGTACCATATGGCATTGAACTCCTAATGTCCGTTCCTTCAGGGCCGTGGGCCTAAAATCCTTTTTTTTTGTAAGCGTTAAATACTTTATTCCCGTTATGATTTACACGATCTTGAAAAGCATTGACTAATATATCTATCATGATCCAGATTGAAATGAACAGGTATTTTAAAGTTATTCTCTTGCACCGATTGGGCCCGGGGGCCCTTAATGTCGTTTTTGTTAATCTATATATATATATAAATCAATGTATGTCTGTGTGCATGTCCTTTATAGCTGACTAAACCATTCATCCGATCATCATGAAACTTTTGGAGACTGGCAACTTTTTTTCTAAATTTATCACTCATGGGGCGCCGGGGACCCATAATGTCATTTTTTGCTTATATGAGCTATATAAAATTTAGTTTCAGCGCTAGCTACTGTGTAAATTGATGGATCTTAACCAAACTTTGTATATAAAAATTTGATAGCCAATATTAAAACACTAAAGGGAACTGAACTCCTAATGGTCATTCCTTCGGGGCTGGGGGCCCAAAAAATTCTTTTTCTTAAACGTCTAAGATTTATTCACCATTCAATTATTAACAATATTGACAACTAATGACACACGTATCCATTATTATACAGATTGAAATGAACAGGTATTTTGAACTTTATATCTTGCACTGGGGCCCTTAATGTCGTTTTTTGCTTATGTGAGCTATATAAAAATTAGTTTTTGCGTTAGCTACTGAGTAAATGAATGCATCTTAACCAAAATTTGCATACAAAAATTTAGTAGCCCATATTGACATAATTAAGGTTTCTAAACTTCTAATGTCAATATATTCGGTACCGGAGCCCCAAATGTCTTTTCTTCGTATATGTTTAAGATATTTTTCCCCATTCAATTTTTCACGATCTTGAGGAATATATCTATGAGGAAACTGAATTAAATGAACAGGTTTTTGAAATTGACACCTTTCACTAAAGGGGCCCCTAAATGTCGTTTTTTTCCTTATATTAGCTGTATAAAAATTAGTATTCGCGTTAAATACTGAGAAAATTAATGGATCTTGACCCATCTTAATATATAAAAACTTAAAAGTCTATATTTTATTACTATAGGGCACTGAACTCCTAATTTTCATTCCCTTGGGGCAGGGGGCCCAAAATTTCATTTTTAGTAAATGTTCAATATTTTATCGTTCATTCAATATTGAGACGTATAAATAAATGTATGTATTTTGAAATTTATTCAAATTAAAATGTCTTTCGCACTTTTTTTCTTGCGATAATTAGGCCCTGGGGCCCATAATGTAGTTTTTTTGCTTATATGAGGTATATAAAAATAAGTTTATGCGTTAGCTACCGAGTAAATGAATGGACCTTAACCAAAATTTGTATACAAAAACTTGGTAGCCGATATTAAAATACTATAGGGCACAGAAATTCAAATTTCCATTCCTTCGGGGCCTGGGGCCCCAAATGTCTTTTCTTCGTATATGTTTGAGATAGTTTTCCCCATTTAATTTTTCACGATCTTAAGGAATATATCTATGAGGAAACTGAATTAAAATGAACAGCATTTTTTAAATTGAAATCTTTCACCGAATGGGCCCAGGGGCCCCTAAATTTCGTTTTTTTCATTATATTAGCTGTATAAAAATTAGTATTAGCGTAAAATTCTGAAAAAGTTAATGGGTCTTGACCCATCTTATTATATAAAAACTCGAGGGTCTATATTTTATTACTATAGGGCACTGAACTCGTAATTTTCTTTTCCTTGGGGCAGGGAGCCCAAAATGTATGTTTAATATTTTATCGCACAGTCAAATTTTACCATTATTGATAAATATAAATAAATTTATGCATTTTGAAATTTATTCAAATGAACATGTGTTTCGCACTTTATTTCTTGCAATAACTGGACCCTCTATCTCTTACTGTCGTTTTTTGCTTATACGAACTATAAAAAAATTAGTTTATGCGTTAGCTACTGAGTAAATGATTGGATCTTAACCAAATTTTGTATAAAAAACTTGGTAGCCCATATTAAAATACTCAAGGTTTTTGAACTTCTAATGACATTTTCTTCGGTGACGGAGGGCCCCAAATGTCTTTTTTCATATATGTTTAAGATATTTTTGCCATTCACTTTTTAACGATCTTGATAAATATATCCATGATGAAACTGAATTGAAATGTAAAGGTTTTTGAAATTGACATCTCGCAGCGAAAAAGCCCGGGGCCCCTTTATGTAGTTTTATTCATTATATTAGCTATATTAAAATTAGTTTAAGCGTTAGATAATGAGAAAATAAATGGATTTTGACTAAAGTTAGTATATAAAAAGTTAAGAACCTATAATATATTACTATAGGGCACTGAACTCCTAATGTCCATTCCCTCGGAGCTGGGGGCCCCAAATGTCATTTTTACTGCACGGTAACAATTTAATTCCTCATTCAATTTTACACGATATTGAGAAATTTAGCTTGAGTACAATAGCAATAAAAAAATTAAATTATCACTCATTTTTTGGCTGTGCCTCTTAATATCGTTTTTCCTTTTGTAAGTTTTTAATTATTAATTTATGTAACAGTTTGCTATTAAACTTGGACTTTTTTTTCTCACTTCCCCGAAGGTTTATGGCATAATTCTTTTAAAACATACCAATCTTTGGTTTCTTTCAATATATTCATTTTTAAAGAGATCGTTGCAACGCACGACGGGTCTGCTAGTATATATATAAAAATCAAAGTATGTCTGTGTGTGTGTGCATGTCTTTAATAGCTGACTAAACCATTCATCCGATCGTCATGAAAATTTTGGAGACTGTTGAGTACCTACCTGGGATGGTAACTGGCAACTTTTTTTTCTAAATTTAACACTCATTGGGCACCGGGGGCCCATAATGTCATTTTTTGCTTATATGAGCTATATAAAAATTAGTTTAAGCTCTAGCTACTGTGTAAATTGTTGGATCTTAACCAAACTGTGTATATAAAAATTTAATAGCCAATATTAAAATACTATAGGGCACTGAACTCATAATGTATGATAAAATAAAGGTTTCAAATATTGAGTATTCTCAGCTATTTTGGGATTATTTTATTTATTATTTACTTAAGTTTGTTACAAACTATGTCAGATATCTTGATGTTGGAAGAGGCTGACTTAAGAGTAAATTGCAAACATTTTCTTCAATGGCTAAAGGAGATATTAAATATGATCATTTCTAAGTAGACAATGCTATATTTTAGTTTATATTTAGATAGTCAATAAAATTGATAGAAAAATGATCTAATTGTATAGAAATTACGGAAGTTATAAGCCAGATCAAATTTTAAAGATCAATAAGCTTTCACCTTTTACTATCAGTCACACCCGATCCTAGTTTATACGCTCCTTCATTGACCAAGTAAAACTGGGTAAAATATTTAGTTTTTAACAAGCCCTTGGTTAGTTATAGCAGCTTGCAGTGAAATAAGATGGTCTGGCAATGCAAACAAAAGTTTACAATAAATTTGGAATTTAACCGCACCCATAATCCACTGTGCACAAGAAGTTCTGTCTTCCAAATATCTTGCTGTACTCAACCATTCACTATGTGAACTGTGTGTCATGTGTCCAAAACTGTCCATTACTGACCACCTTAAGAAATAAGTTCAACAAAATATTGACAGCAAGTTTTCTTTCTGCTCTATTCCGGAATGGCGTGGCCTTGTCACTGGTTTTAGTCCCCCGCGTCTCTCTGCGTCAACAAACGTGTGGGATTACAAAGACAACGAGATTTATCATTAACCACAAGCACAGTCCCGACGGGAGGGGATGGGCAGCTTTTTATAAAGTATGGAATATTTGAAGGAAAAAGAGAATCCGTTATTTTCAGTCGTGTAGCGATGCGAATAAATTACCTAGTTCCAAAGTTGAACATTTACTTTCATAAAATTCGTTCAAGCATAAATTAGTCTTAAGACCTTTTGATATACATCTTGTGTTCAATTGAAGGCAGGAGATAATAACCTTTGGAGAGCAATGTTCCCTTTAAGCTGTGGGTCCACGTTTCCGCGCAGATATCTGACCGACGCTGCACAGCAGTTTAGAATTACCGAGCAGCAATTTTTTTCAAAATATTGCACAGAAACATTTGAGCATGAATTTCTCAGCAATTCCGCTGCCAAAGTTCGTACAGTAGCGGACTAAAAGAGGGAGTTCCTCTGCCAAAGTTTGGACATAAGATGACTAAAAGAAGTAGAACATGGGTGTGGTTTATTCAAGGACCTGAACTACTGGATATATTTCGTTCTACAGCCATCATTTATTATCCATATGACGTCATTAAATCATTTATTCACAGCCATTGTCACACAAACGTTTCGTGATTGTTTACTTTCTTTTTGTCCTTATCATTAGTTCCGTTGCAAAATAAAATTAACACTGAGATTATGAATTTGCAAACGCTTCCTCTGAAATTAAAAAAATGCTTAGCTATTTAACAGAGTTCAACTTTGAATAAAAAAACAGTCAATCACTTCTCAGAGGAGCTGCTGCACATTAGGTTGTTCATCATATCGACTTGTTGTTGCACGCGGTGACACATTATCTCATCAATGAATAACAATGCTATAAAATTCTGCATGAAGGACTAGCTGCTTTAAACCCCGAGGCTGATGCTCATCGATAAAGAATTTATTACGTGCGATAAAATCTCTAGAAAGCCGGGGTCAAAAGTTTTAGAGAAATGCCCAACAATCTTCTTTTGTTACCAGGCTCTAGGTCGATTTATATTGTGATTGGCAAAACACAAAACATAAAACACAAAACATAAAACACAAAACATACTGTGACGAAAATAATTGCCAGGCGTCACCTTGACATCACTAAATACAAAATACACAAACAATTGTGTAATTAGAACAATAAATTTGAGTTTTATTTTTAAACGAACACAACAATAGACGTTTCGGCTAATGCCTTCATCAGTACAATAACATTAAATACGTACTTACATAACTAATGTTTAAATTCTTAAAACATATTATATCATAAATTTTTTGTAAAATAAAAAGAAAGGAAAAACAAAAAACAAACAAGAACACAGGATATAGGAAAAAGGGGGAAGCATCTAAAGTTACAGTGAAAACTAAAACGGGAAAAATATGATGCAGTTAGGTAAAATATGAATTTGGTTAATTCCATATGGAGCCAACGTACCAAATCGTTTTATAAGTCTATTTTCTATGTGGATCCTATCATGGGTATTGCTTGCATATAAAATACCAGTTACTGCAATATCTGAAATGCCGTCATGGTCAACACTGTTAAAGTGTTTAGACACATGACATTGAACCTGCTTATTTATATTATACAGGTGTTCTCTAAATCGATCTTCAAGACGACAACCACGTAAATTTAATTACACCTGTTGCAAAGAATTGCATAAACCACGTTGCGACTTGTGCAAGTGAATCCATCTTTTATTATGAATTTGTCAAGAGGGAAAGAAATTTGGTTAATTTCAATCACATATGGACAAGTATTGCAACGGTTTCGGTTGCAACCTTTTGTTCCAATATGTGCTTTCATTGTGGGAAGGTGGCTTCTTACAAGTATGTCTTTGAAGCTTCTATCTCTCCGGAAAGCAAAAAGAGGAGGTTATTTGAAGACCTGCTGAGTTAGAGGGTCAGCCATGAGGATTGGTCGGTTTTTGAGAATCACCTGGCGGGCTATAAAATTATGGGGATGAAAAGTTAAAATAAATTTGGATCGATCACATTGATCACATTGATCACATTGATCAGAAACAGATGATTTAAAAGTGTCCTGTCTAGTCATGCCTTAAATTAAATTGACCGCGGATATTAAAACTGTTTCCGGGTATGACCTCCTTCGAAAAAAATCAAGCATTTCATTACTTTTCTCCAAAAAGTCTGCCTCATCACTGCAGAGTATTTTAAGTCTCAATAGTTTCGAAAATGGGATAGAGATCTTGCAAGATTGAGGATGGGACGTAGTATACATAAGGAAACTATGACTGTCTGTAGATTTATACAAAAATTGATGTGTTTATTTTGTTTTCTTTCAATTTAATTTGTATGTCCAAAAACTTAACAGCACTTCTATGGATAGTAGAAATAAATTTGATTTAAGCATGGAAGTTACCAACGAAGTCAATAAAACTTTGCAATTGTTGCATGTCCATTTTTGTTATTCTAATGAAATTGTCAATGTATCTACTGTGGTACTCTAGAGAGATACCTTTGTAATTTTCACTCCATAGGTGTTCCAAATGGCACATAAATATACATGCATAACTTGGTTTCATTTTCGTTCCCATAGCAACTCCACAAATTTGATCAAAACACTGTCCGTTGAACTCAAACGAGTTTAAATTTAGGACCAGCTCAGTTAATCGTAGTATGGCACTTGCAGGGATCTTGAGATTTGCCTTCTTGTTTATAAAAAATGAGATTGCAGAGAGGCCATCAGCATGAGGAATTGACGTGTACAATGAAGAAACGTCCATTGTAAATAGTAAATGATCTTCATTAGGTAAAACCAAGAAATCCAGAGATTTTATCATGTGGCTAGTGTCAGTGTCTAGTGTCTAGTGTCTAGTGTCTAGTGTCAGTGTCTAGTGTCTAGTGCCTAGTGTCAGTGTCCTTAATATATGATGGTAAATTTGCAACAATAGCTTGAAAAACAGTATCCAAAAAATCTGAAATTAATTCGGTAGGACAAGAGAAGCTGGAGACAATTGGTCTTCCAGGGTTTCCCAGCTTGTGTATTTTTTGGTAATAAATATAAGTATGGTTTACCAAGATCACTGTCATAAATACGTAAATGTTTTGCAGAAGATGGTAATTGACCAAATCTATAAGTTCTTCAATGGTCTCCTTAACAATTTCATTGTTAGAAATAATAGGATCGTTTGTCCTTGGGTTGTAAAAAGTTGCATCATTTAATTGTTTGGAGGAATCCTCAATTCGCTTATCCCACACAACCACAGCTCCACCTTTATCTGCCGGCTTGATTACAATGTCTTTGTGCTTAGTTAAAACTTCCGGTTAAAATGTCGTCTTTTAAAATGAAAAGGCACTTTCTTCAACCTCGTGTAACCATGGCCATATTCCCAAACCTATTTTATGTAACAATGTAGTATAAGAAAAATGCAGGATTTTGTCTCTAGCCAGGAAAACGTCAATCTATGTGTGTCATATTAGTATTAGTCAGGTTTGAAGTTTAAAAATTTTAAAAAACCACTTTGTCATCTATATACATAATTCACCAAAGCAAGTATGTGCAAACAAGCATGACGAATTTCTCTGGCTGGGGTCGACCAATGTCTCGAGACCAACAATGGCTATTGTGTTCACTTGTGTTGTTCCTTCACAGAATAACATGAGATTTGAAGTTTAGTGGTTATCACGTCCTGGGTTCAAGCTCCAGCCAAAACATTATTTTTTAATTTATAAAAATATGTGTTTGTGCCCCCTTCTTTTCCCCCTTTTTTGCGAACATGGCTGACCCTCGCTAGGGTCGGCCAATCACAGTTTATGGTTGGCAAGCTAGGGTGGTGAAGGGTGGAGGGCAGCTAGATAACCTTAGTGCGAATGTCTCGAGACAACATTGCGTCGGTGGTTCCCCCCCCCCAACCGACGTTCACTCGGGTTGTTTTGATTTCTTCGTGCTGTAGTTTTTGTCCGTTCTCCCCCCCCCCTTTTCTTTGCACTATCCATGAGCAAGTCTGCGGCGTATGCTACCCCGCGGGGCGAATCCAGTAATTTATATTCTAACAACTTCGAATTTGAACATCAATTTATATGTCTGGCCCCCGTCAACTTGGTGCATTTTATAGCTGGCCTATCAACTTCCTGAAATTCACATTTCTTATTTCTTGAATATAATAATTATATTGATAGGTGGGTTCACTGCGGACAAATTCATGACCTACATTCATAATTCATCCAACGGGTCGCGATATGGCTTTGAACTGTTTTATGCTACAAAAGGCTGGGGAATCATTGAAATATGAGTACAGTGTGAATCCCAGAAAATCACGTGATTCATTACTCTCTACGGATGCAGTCATAGCCCATCCCCCCACCCCGCCTACCTCGGGGTGAGATAAACATTTTTTATAAATGTTGCCGTATTAATAGGAGATCGGTAACTAGAACCATCCTGTTGGATTCATTGGTGCTGGCGTGCCATCAGTTGCTCGAAACTACACTTCAACATAAGTCCGCTTGGGAATAGGGGAGGACATCATTTTGGAATGGCTGAAATCCACCAGAGTTCTGCCTATTGACATTTTCGATACCTGAGAACTCATTGGAGGTCAAATCATCGGATATCATGACTTATTGGAAGCCAACTCGTTGGCAGAAAACTCATTGGCAGTCAACTCATTGGAAGTCAACTCATTGGAAGTCAACTCATTGGAAGTGAACTCATTGGAAGTCAACTCATTGGAAGTCAACAACTCATTGGAAGTGAACTCATTGGAAGTCAACTCATTGGAAGTCAACTCATCGGAAGTGAACTCATTGGAAGTCAACTCATTGGAAGTGAACTCATTGGAAGTCAACTCATTGGAAGTCAACTCATTGGAAGTGAACTCATTGGAAGTCAACTCATTGGAAGTCAACTCATTGGAAGTGAACTCATTGGAAGTCAACTCATTGGAAGTCAACTCATTGGAAGTCAACTCATTGGAAGTCAACTCAGTGGAAGTCAACTCATTGGAAGTCAACTCATTGGAAGTGAACTCATTGGAAGTCAACTCATTGGAAGTGAACTCATTGGAAGTCAACTCATTGGAAGTGAACTCATTGGAAGTCAACTCAGTGGAAGTCAACTCATTGGAAGTAAACACATTGGAAGTCAACTCATTGGAAGCCAACTTACTGGAAGTCAACTCATTGGAAGTCATCTCATTGGAAGTCAACTCATTGGAAGTCAACTCATTGGAAGTGAACTCATTGGAAGTCAACTCATTGGAAGTCAACTCATTGGAAGTCAACTCATTAGAAGTCAACTCATTGGAAGTCAACTCATTGGAAGTCAACTCATTGGAAGTCAACTCATTGGAAGTGAACTCATTGGAAGTCAACTCATTGGAAGTCAACTCATTGGAAGTGAACTTATTGGAAGTCAACTCATTGGAAGTCAACTCATTGGAAGTGAACTCATTGGAAGTCAACTCATTGGAAATCAACTCATTGGAAGTGAACTCATTGGAAGTCAACTCATTGGAAATCAACTCATTGGAAGTGAACTCATTGGAAGTCAACTCATTGGAAGTGAACTCATTGGAAGTCAACTCATTGGAAGTGAACTCATTGGAAGTCAACTCATTGGAAGTGAACTCATTGGAAGTCAACTCATTGGAAGTCAACTCATTGGAAGTCAACTCATTGGAAGTGAACTCATTGGAAGTCAACTCATTGGAAGTCAACTCATTGGAAGTCAACTCATTGGAAGTCAACTCATTGGAAATCAACTCATTGGAAGTCAACTCATTGGAAGTCAACTCATTGGAAGTCAACTCATTGGAAGTCAACTCATTGGAAGTCAACTCATTGGAAGTCAACTCATTGGAAGTCAACTCATTGGAAGTGAACTCATTGGAAGTCAACTCATTGGAAGTCAACTCATTGGAAATCAACTCATTGGAAGTCAACTCATTGGAAGTCAACTCATTGGAAGTCAACTCATTGGAAGTCAACTCATTGGAAGTGAACTCAGTGGAAGTCAACTCATTGGAAGTCAACTCATTGGAAGTCAACTCATTGGAAGTCAACTCATTGGAAGTCAACTCATTGGAAGTGAACTCAGTGGAAGTCAACTCATTGGAAGTCAACTCATTGGAAGTCAACTCATTGGAAGTCAACTCATTAAAATTCAACTCATTGGTGACCAATGTATCAGGAGTCAATTTACAGGGATAAACTCATTGGAAGACAAATCAGTGAAAGCCAACATTTTTGGAATCAAACTCTTTCAAAGTCAACTCATTGGACGTCAACTCATCGGATGACATGACTTATTGGAAGACAACTCATTGGAAGTCAACTCATTGGAAGACAACTCATTGGAAGTCAACATTTTTGAAATCTAACTCTTTCAAAGTCAACTCATTGGAAGTCAGCTCATCGGATGCCATGACTTATTTGAAGACAAAAAACATAAGAGAAACTCTCCATTCGAACTAAAACTAATTTCCGTACTGCAATAAATTCCTTTACCGATTGGAGGAATTTCCAGAAAATAAATTTCCTATCAAAAAGTTTCATGCAGTACTTAATAGAGGGATACATTTTAAAAAAAATTGTTCTCATTTTGTACATGTGTGCGTTCTCTTTGATCCCATGACGTTATCGCGCCCCACACCCAAGGCACATAAAAAATAATGTTAAAACAAATTCCTTGTCTTTTGGGACTGATATAAACTAATGTCACGTGGTTTAGAACTTTTTTTCTGATTAGATTTCCATCATTTCCATCAAAGACTGACATTTCCATTTTGTGGTTCAGATTTTTCCAATAGTGAGACCATATTACTTAGGTGATTATTTCAGATTACAATTTTATTTTAAAAAGGCAGATAGAAAACTTTTAATTATAATCGGAGAATGTTTTTGAAGCTACACCTTTGTTTAGTGAACCACGTATTTTGCAGACAACTCAGCTGCCTAACCCGTTTGGATAAAACCTATCAATAAACCTATCAATAAACCTATCAATAAACCTATCAATAAACCTATCAATAAACCTATCAAAACACCTATCAATAAACCTATCAATAAGCCTATCAATAAACCTATCAATAAACCTATCAATAAACCTATCAATAAACCTATCAATAAACCTATCAACAAACCTATCAATAAACCTATCAATAAACCTATCAAAAAACTACCCGAAATGATGATATGATTCAGAGGAATTCCTAGGATTTCAACTTTCAACAAAACAAGACTAAATTTAATTTCAAAAAACAATTGGCCGAAATCTCCAAATCTACTATATAAAGCTCAGTTGGTGTTTGTATGTGGGTATGTTTGTATGTTTGCATGTTTGACTTATCGACTTTCAGTTACACAATCACGGAAAAACCAAATGACGGACCTGGACCAAATTTGTCAGGACGGTTCCTTTTAACCTGCAGATGGTTTAGTATAGTTTTTGAAATTGTCCCTTTTGCCCGAAAGCAGTAAATAAAAAAATCAGAACATGTAGAGACAAAGAGAAATAAATTATATCTCACTCCCATATTGAACAACTTTAGGCGGACGTTCAAAACGCGTTATTTTTGGTGCATTCTTCTTTTACAAGACTTTATTTTGAGCGGTGCGCCTAAAAAAATAATAATTTTATTGTCAAATTACGGTGCGCACATTTTCGTGTACGCATCTTAAATTTAGCTGTGCTATCTTATTATAATCAATATACATAATTTGCAATGTATGTCACGTCCGTCTGTCACGTCCTTCCGTCCCGTAACTCCCGATTGTGTTTTTTAAAAGATGAAAATATAGACGTAAAACCATTTTTAAAATGTTGGTTTCAAGATTAACAGAGTGTGTATCTCGCTATAAAATATTTTGACGTGATGTCATTATTTGAGCTTTAATTAATGTGTAAAGGGATCCAAAAAAAGAGCCATGGTTTATTCGATGTGACTAATATTATTATAATTTTCTTTTTATTAAATGTCCGTTTTTGTGTATGTGTGCATGTCAGTAGTATGTACGTAATTATAAATGTAATTCTCTATATCAGGGGTCTCCAAACTACGGCCCGCGGGCCATATGCGGCCCGCGAGGCCCTCTCGTCCGGCCCCTGGAGACCTTTTAATCTATAAAAAAAAAGATACTATTTTTACCTGTAGTTTACCACAAAACTGTGTGTAGTCGGCCCCCAATCTGCTGTTTGACAGTTAATGCGACCCTCCGGCAGAAAAGTTTGGAGACCCCTGCTCTATATCAATGTATAACAGTGGTGTAGCGAGGGGGGCAGGGGGGGGCAAATGCCCCTGGTGGCACTTTGCCAGGGGCAGAAAATTCCTAGTCGTTAATTAGTTTCTTAAAATGAAAATTTTAAAAGAAAGAGGAGTTTTTTAAAATTGAAATTACAGAAAAGCCAAACAAAAAATTAATAAAAGAAATAAAGGAAATATCCAAAAACATGTGAACGTTTTAACTGCCAAAACTTCAAACTCCTTATTGGATATAAATTCTTCTGATACTAATACTACTGTAATTAAAAAGAACAGAGGCTAAATTAGTATAAGAACGTGACACTGATGTGGTGATAAATTCATTGATTATTAAAATTTGACAGCCGCCCTTTTTGTAAAATTGGGCGGCAAATTCCTCGTTGTTAATTATCTAATTGTTAAAACGTGAAAATAAATTTTAATAAAAGAAAAGAAAAGCCAAGATAATTACTCAATAAGTACTCAACATTACCAAAGATTTTGCAAATGGAAGGAATCAGAAATGGGATTAAAAAAGAATAGACTATTAATAAAGACCGAAAAATAGATGTTGTAAATGAGAAAACAAAGTGGCAAGAAGTTCTTGTTAGAATATTTGACCTAATTAAATCCTGGCGAATTGAATGTGACTTTTTGAGGTCACAGAAAGGGAAATACTGTTGCAAATAAAGTCAATATTCTGGAACTAATGCATTAGCTTGAAAAGTACGTTCGAGCACTCCGAGAACATTGTGGGAAATGGGGTAAAAAACTTGTCATCTAAAATTCAATCTGAGCTTTTAGCAATTTTAGGAGATACAGTTCACGAAAAAACATCTTTCGTCAATAACAAGATCCCAAATATGGTTCCATTGTATTTGATAGCTCTTCAGATATTTGGCATAAGGATCAAACAAGTCCGGTTATGTAATATGAAAAGATTGAAAATCAAAAAGTAGACGCTGTAGAATCTTTCAAAAATTTCATTCAAGCAAAAGTGAAACTGCTTACGACATTACTGAAATGATATTGAATAAAAGATGATCTTCAAATAATGGACTGCACATGCCCAACTTGTGTTAAAACTTCTTAAGGGCTTGAAAGTGAAAGTATACAAGAGTTCAACAAAGGCGCAACAAAAACATTAAATCTCATGTCAAACTCGTTTAAACGGATAAAACTAATTTGTTACCGTGACACTCCAATTGAAACTAATTCTCCAACTATTTTAGTACATTTGAGCGTTGTTACGCATTCTTTTCCAATTCCATACACTGTTGGAAATACCTAATTGCTTCTACAAGCCAGGCATTCAGACTTCAGGATACAAAATAGTGAATATACCATGGAGCCATTTTGAGGTTACTTTGTAAGCTACAGAACTGAAAGATGCAGACAAAAAGCTCAACACACAAAGAGACGCATGAACTTTGCTAGTCACAATGAAATCTTTTTATTTTCAAAGTTATATACATTTTTAAAAATGCCCGAAATTCTTTACAAACGTATAGTGCTCAACAAAAAATTTTCTTAGCAGAGGCTACTCACAGAGAAACTAATTGAATGGAATACTTAAGGGATTCTTTGTTATTTGATAAATTTTTATGTGGAGACCTCATCAATTTAATCGAACCTTCCAATCAAAGTACAACAGAGCAAATTTTTGGTGATCGAAGCAAATATGTATGTATCCATGCTATGTAGAATAACAGTTAAGAAGAAATTTGGTTTCTTCATAAGATGCGATTGGTTTATAAATTCGTGTGAGGCTTGGGCAGTTATATAGAATTTAGAAAACAGACATGATTTTCGTACACCAGCTAATCTACTGGACTTTGAAATTTTGTCTTCAAATTAGGGTATTCAAAAAATGTATTCAAGACTAGGTGGTTTATTCAAGTTAATAAAGATATTTATGCTCGAGGTTACCCTGCCTAAAATTATATAATTAATTCGAACATTGCTTACAACTGTCTTAAGTAATGCAAGGTGTTAAAAAGGCTTCTCTAAAATTATTATAATCAAAAATTAATGACGATCAATTACGAATACACCAAAATTGTCTAATCTATTGCTATTTTGGCTATTGAGCATGCCATGGTTGAAAACATTGATACTTGAAAGATTAAGCCATGAGGAAAAACATAAAACTTTAATTTCAGTAAAGAAAAGAAGCCTTTCTTTTTAACATAAAAATACATAGTGTTCTTATTATTACTTTCTAATTAATTATTTTTTTTACTAAAGAGCGTTAACATATTTTTCGGGGGGTGGGGGCGGTAAATTTGGTTACTGCCCCGGGCGGCACATGCCCTTGCTACGCCGCTGATGTATAACATTCGTTCTTCGGTTTATGAAATTTACAATTGGCTGGTATTTGGTTGTCAAGTTTCGATGTGTTTTGAACTACAAAGCCATTATTTATTACTGCAAATGAAAATTTTCACCTTACATTTCTGTTAAGCGTTTGGTTTTCTTTTATACCCTTCGAGATTTCATATTTGTATGTTAAAAAAATTAACATATTTAAAAATCGGATGATTGTTATTTACATCTAATATTTTAATGCGTCTTAGCCTAATTTTGAATTTAAAAAACGTTGCTTATGTAAAATGAATACATTTAAAAATAGACTGATTAATTAATTTTTTTTTAATGGTATATAATTTTGTTTATTTTTCAGAAACAATATCAGGTGTGGGGGTTTGAAATATAATTTTTAAAATATGATGATTCATCGGGAAACGTGATCTAAAACAGAATGGCATTCTTCTTTGAAATTATAGCCTAAAAATTGCATAAAAGCCGTAAATTTGAATATTATCATATAGAGACAATTATATAATATATATATATCATTTCCATATTAAAAAACCTATAAAAAAGGTAAAAAATAGAGTTATTTTTTGGTGCAGTAGATTATAACAATATTTTGTATCAAGTGTCCCGCTTTCAATTAACTTTCATTGACTAAAAACGTTGGGCAAATTTTATTATTATTATTTTTTTAATGTATTAGAATATTTTAGTTTCTTTAAATTCTTTTGGAAGCTTCATTACATTTATAACATGTATAATTTAGTTTATTAGCGCTTTGATATAAGCAGCTATTGCCTTTTAGATAGAATGGGGGGGGGGTAGGAAAGTTCATTATCGTATAGCTGCTGTGACAAATATTTCATTACTTGAAATAGTTTAACGATGTGGGTTCGTAAATATATACCTGACGGCGTCTGTTGTTAAATTTGTACAAACTTTTAGTTAACTTTAATTAGTACCCTAAAAATTATGCGTAAATTTGATGAGGAAAAAAATTGTTTAAATGAAAATAACTCATAAGTAAAGAAAACTTGGAGTATAAATGTTTTTTCTTTTAAAATCATAATATTTTTATAATATTTCTAATAAATACAATAAATTAAAAAAATATTTACAATTTAAACAAAGCATGTTTCAAGTTTTTATAGATTTGATACTTCCTTTAAATATATATTTTTATCGTTATTCTTAATTCCATTAATTTAGTTAGTGTCCCCTTTCTACACTAATAAAATCCTAAGCCCTCTCTCACTTTTGGTCCAACGTACCACATGAATAAAAGTGAAATTATATATTTTGAGATGTATGTTGTTCACTTTATTCAATAAACTGAACCAAAATAATATTGAGTAAAATCCCTTACTCCTATAACAGCTAAATTAATACAATCTAAAAAATATAATTATACCAAACTTATTTCACATGAACCTGATAATTCATTTGAATATTTACATTGACTTGAACTTATTATTTCCACTTTTTGCTTTCCATGATACTAAAATCATTTTTTTAAATGTATATCTTTGTTTCACATATGTTTTTAAGCGATTAGATCGATCTTATTAAATATAGTTGGGAAATAAATTATATAACTTCTGGAAACAAAAACAGGAAAAAAATGGGTCGTTTGTAGAAAAAAGGGGGTGTCATGATTTAATTTACAAAACATAATGTCTTATCGGAAAAATGGAATAAACAAAAAATTGCACACCTTAGTGAAACAGTAACATATTAGATATTGGAAAATATCGGTAAATAAGATCGTTTTGGTGAAAGGAACAAAAGAATAAAAAAGAAACAAAATATTTATTCAAGTAGTCTTGATATATTTTTAATTGGTTTTTTAAAAGATTTTTTTTCCATTCCTCTTTTAAGTTCTACCGGCATATAAAGACAACATGTGTTTTATTCCGACTGCAATCACTTGCTACGTTGGATCTAAAGCAATGAGAAATGTTTCTATGGAGTATTTTAAATTAAATTAATTGAGGTGTGGCTCATGATGTGACTTGAAAGACTCGCTGTTTGAGGTGTGGCTCGTGATGTGACTTGAAAGACTCGCTGTTTGAGGTGTGACTCGTGATGTGACTTGAGAGACTGCTGTTTGAGGTGTGGCTCGTGATGTGACTTGAAAGACTCGCTGTTTGAGGTGCGGCTCGTGATGTGACTTGAAAGACTGCTGTTTGAGGTGTGGCTCGTGATTGGACTTGAAAGACTCGCTGTTTGAGGTGTGGCTCGTGATGTGACTTGAAAGACTGCTGTTTGAGGTGTGGCTCGTGATGTGACTTTAAAGACTCGCTGTTTGAGGTGTGGCTCGTGATGTGACTTGAAAGACTGCTGTTTGAGGTGTGGCTCGTGATGTGACTTGAAAGACTCGCTGTTTGAGGTGTGGCTCGTGATGTGACTTGAAAGACTCGCTGTTCGAGGAGACGACGATGTTTAAAACTTCGGTGAATGCGTGAACTAGTTCATCGTGATTAAACCTTCTTACAAATAATGTGTTTGGTGATACCACCTCAATAATGTGTTTGGTGATACCACACAAATAATGTGTTTGGTGATACCACACAAATAATGTGTTTGGTGATACCACACAAATAATGTGTTTGGTGATACCACCCAAATAATGTGTTTGGTGATACCACCTAATAATGTGTTTGGTGATACCACCTAATAATGTGTTTGGTGATACCACCTCAATAATGTGTTTGGTGATACCACCCAAATAATGTGTTTGGTGATACCACCTAATAATGTGTTTGGTGATACCACCTAATAATGTGTTTGGTGATACCACCTAATAATGTGTTTGGTGATACCACCTCAATAATGTGTTTGGTGATACCACCTAATAATGTGTTTGGTGATACCACCTCAATAATGTGTTTGGTGATACCACCCAAATAATGTGTTTGGTGATACCACCTAATAATGTGTTTGGTGATACCACCTCAATAATGTGTTTGGTGATACCACCCAAATAATGTGTTTGGTGATACCACCTAATAATGTGTTTGGTGATACCACCTCAATAATGTGTTTGGTGATACCACCTAATAATGTGTTTGGTGATACCACCCAAATAATGTGTTTGGTGATACCACCTAAATAATGTGTTTGGTGATACCACCTAAATAATGTGTTTGGTGATACCACCCAAATAATGTGTTTGGTGATACCACCTAAATAATGTGTTTGGTGATACCACCCAAATAATGTGTTTGGTGATACCACACAAATAATGTGTTTGGTGATACCACCTCAATAATGTGTTTGGTGATACCACACAAATAATGTGTTTGGTGATACCACACAAATAATGTGTTTGGTGATACCACCTAATAATGTGTTTGGTGATACCACACAAATAATGTGTTTGGTGATACCACCTAAATAATGTGTTTGGTGATACCACCTAAATAATGTGTTTGGTGATACCACCTAAATAATGTGTTTGGTGATACCACACAAATAATGTGTTTGGTGATACCACCCAAATAATGTGTTTGGTGATACCACCCAAATAATGTGTTTGGTGATACCACACAAATAATGTGTTTGGTGATACCACCTAATAATGTGTTTGGTGATACCACCTCAATAATGTGTTTGGTGATACCACCTAATAATGTGTTTGGTGATACCACCTAATAATGTGTTTGGTGATACCACCTAATAATGTGTTTGGTGATACCACCTCAATAATGTGTTTGGTGATACCACCTAATAATGTGTTTGGTGATACCACCTAATAATGTGTTTGGTGATACCACCTAATAATGTGTTTGGTGATACCACCTAATAATGTGTTTGGTGATACCACCTAATAATGTGTTTGGTGATACCACCAAATAATGTGTTTGGTGATACCACCTAATAATGTGTTTGGTGATACCACCCAAATAATGTGTTTGGTGATACCACCTAATAATGTGTTTGGTGATACCACCTAATAATGTGTTTGGTGATACCACCCAAATAATGTGTTTGGTGATACCACCTAAATAATGTGTTTGGTGATACCACCTAATAATGTGTTTGGTGATACCACCTAATAATGTGTTTGGTGATACCACCTAAATAATGTGTTTGGTGATACCACCTAATAATGTGTTTGGTGATACCACCCAAATAATGTGTTTGGTGATACCACCCAAATAATGTGTTTGGTGATACCACCTAATAATGTGTTTGGTGATACCACCTAATAATGTGTTTGGTGATACCACCTAATAATGTGTTTGGTGATACCACCCAAATAATGTGTTTGGTGATACCACCTAATAATGTGTTTGGTGATACCACCTAAATAATGTGTTTGGTGATACCACCTAAATAATGTGTTTGGTGATACCACCTAATAATGTGTTTGGTGATACCACCCAAATAATGTGTTTGGTGATACCACCTAATAATGTGTTTGGTGATACCACCTAATAATGTGTTTGGTGATACCACCCAAATAATGTGTTTGGTGATACCACCTAATAATGTGTTTGGTGATACCACCTAATAATGTGTTTGGTGATACCACCTAATAATGTGTTTGGTGATACCACCCAAATAATGTGTTTGGTGATACCACCTAAATAATGTGTTTGGTGATACCACCCAAATAATGTGTTTGGTGATACCACCTAAATAATGTGTTTGGTGATACCACCCAAATAATGTGTTTGGTGATACCACCCAAATAATGTGTTTGGTGATACCACCTAATAATGTGTTTGGTGATACCACCCAAATAATGTGTTTGGTGATACCACCTCAAATAATGTGTTTGGTGATACCACCTAATAATGTGTTTGGTGATACCACCTAATAATGTGTTTGGTGATACCACCTAATAATGTGTTTGGTGATACCACCTAATAATGTGTTTGGTGATACCACCTAAATAATGTGTTTGGTGATACCACCTAATAATGTGTTTGGTGATACCACCCAAATAATGTGTTTGGTGATACCACCTAATAATGTGTTTGGTGATACCACCTAATAATGTGTTTGGTGATACCACCCAAATAATGTGTTTGGTGATACCACCCAAATAATGTGTTTGGTGATACCACCCAAATAATGTGTTTGGTGATACCACCCAAATAATGTGTTTGGTGATACCACCTAATAATGTGTTTGGTGATACCACCTAATAATGTGTTTGGTGATACCACCCAAATAATGTGTTTGGTGATACCACCTAATAATGTGTTTGGTGATACCACCTAATAATGTGTTTGGTGATACCACCTAATAATGTGTTTGGTGATACCACCCAAATAATGTGTTTGGTGATACCACCTCAATAATGTGTTTGGTGATACCACCCAAATAATGTGTTTGGTGATACCACCTAATAATGTGTTTGGTGATACCACCTAATAATGTGTTTGGTGATACCACCTCAATAATGTGTTTGGTGATACCACACAAATAATGTGTTTGGTGATACCACACAAATAATGTGTTTGGTGATACCACCTAATAATGTGTTTGGTGATACCACACAAATAATGTGTTTGGTGATACCACCTAATAATGTGTTTGGTGATACCACCTAATAATGTGTTTGGTGATACCACACAAATAATGTGTTTGGTGATACCACCTAATAATGTGTTTGGTGATACCACACAAATAATGTGTTTGGTGATACCACCTAATAATGTGTTTGGTGATACCACCTAATAATGTGTTTGGTGATACCACACAAATAATGTGTTTGGTGATACCACCTAATAATGTGTTTGGTGATACCACCTAATAATGTGTTTGGTGATACCACACAAATAATGTGTTTGGTGATACCACCTAATAATGTGTTTGGTGATACCACCTAATAATGTGTTTGGTGATACCACCTAAATAATGTGTTTGGTGATACCACCTAAATAATGTGTTTGGTGATACCACCTAATAATGTGTTTGGTGATACCACCCAAATAATGTGTTTGGTGATACCACCCAAATAATGTGTTTGGTGATACCACCCAAATAATGTGTTTGGTGATACCACCTAAATAATGTGTTTGGTGATACCACCTAAATAATGTGTTTGGTGATACCACCTAATAATGTGTTTGGTGATACCACCCAAATAATGTGTTTGGTGATACCACCTCAATAATGTGTTTGGTGATACCACACAAATAATGTGTTTGGTGATACCACACAAATAATGTGTTTGGTGATACCACCTCAATAATGTGTTTGGTGATACCACCTAATAATGTGTTTGGTGATACCACCTAATAATGTGTTTGGTGATACCACCTAATAATGTGTTTGGTGATACCACCCAAATAATGTGTTTGGTGATACCACCCAAATAATGTGTTTGGTGATACCACCCAAATAATGTGTTTGGTGATACCACCTCAATAATGTGTTTGGTGATACCACCTAATAATGTGTTTGGTGATACCACCCAAATAATGTGTTTGGTGATACCACCCAAATAATGTGTTTGGTGATACCACCTCAATAATGTGTTTGGTGATACCACCTAATAATGTGTTTGGTGATACCACCCAAATAATGTGTTTGGTGATACCACCTAAATAATGTGTTTGGTGATACCACCTCAATAATGTGTTTGGTGATACCACCCAAATAATGTGTTTGGTGATACCACCTAATAATGTGTTTGGTGATACCACCCAAATAATGTGTTTGGTGATACCACCTAATAATGTGTTTGGTGATACCACCTAATAATGTGTTTGGTGATACCACCTAATAATGTGTTTGGTGATACCACCTAAATAATGTGTTTGGTGATACCACCCAAATAATGTGTTTGGTGATACCACCCAAATAATGTGTTTGGTGATACCACCCAAATAATGTGTTTGGTGATACCACCTCAATAATGTGTTTGGTGATACCACCTAATAATGTGTTTGGTGATACCACCCAAATAATGTGTTTGGTGATACCACCTAAATAATGTGTTTGGTGATACCACCTCAATAATGTGTTTGGTGATACCACCCAAATAATGTGTTTGGTGATACCACCCAAATAATGTGTTTGGTGATACCACCCAAATAATGTGTTTGGTGATACCACCCAAATAATGTGTTTGGTGATACCACCTAAATAATGTGTTTGGTGATACCACCTAAATAATGTGTTTGGTGATACCACCTAATAATGTGTTTGGTGATACCACCCAAATAATGTGTTTGGTGATACCACCTAAATAATGTGTTTGGTGATACCACCTAAATAATGTGTTTGGTGATACCACCCAAATAATGTGTTTGGTGATACCACCTAATAATGTGTTTGGTGATACCACCAAATAATGTGTTTGGTGATACCACCCAAATAATGTGTTTGGTGATACCACCTAAATAATGTGTTTGGTGATACCACCTCAATAATGTGTTTGGTGATACCACCTAATAATGTGTTTGGTGATACCACCCAAATAATGTGTTTGGTGATACCACCCAAATAATGTGTTTGGTGATACCACCTCAATAATGTGTTTGGTGATACCACCTAATAATGTGTTTGGTGATACCACCTAATAATGTGTTTGGTGATACCACCTAAATAATGTGTTTGGTGATACCACCTAATAATGTGTTTGGTGATACCACCTAATAATGTGTTTGGTGATACCACCTAATAATGTGTTTGGTGATACCACCTAATAATGTGTTTGGTGATACCACCTAATAATGTGTTTGGTGATACCACCTAATAATGTGTTTGGTGATACCACCTAATAATGTGTTTGGTGATACCACCTAATAATGTGTTTGGTGATACCACCTAATAATGTGTTTGGTGATACCACCTAAATAATGTGTTTGGTGATACCACCCAAATAATGTGTTTGGTGATACCACCTAATAATGTGTTTGGTGATACCACCTCAATAATGTGTTTGGTGATACCACCTAATAATGTGTTTGGTGATACCACCCAAATAATGTGTTTGGTGATACCACCTAATAATGTGTTTGGTGATACCACCTAATAATGTGTTTGGTGATACCACCTAATAATGTGTTTGGTGATACCACCTAATAATGTGTTTGGTGATACCACCCAAATAATGTGTTTGGTGATACCACCTAATAATGTGTTTGGTGATACCACCCAAATAATGTGTTTGGTGATACCACCTAATAATGTGTTTGGTGATACCACCTAAATAATGTGTTTGGTGATACCACCCAAATAATGTGTTTGGTGATACCACCTAATAATGTGTTTGGTGATACCACCTAATAATGTGTTTGGTGATACCACCTAATAATGTGTTTGGTGATACCACCTAATAATGTGTTTGGTGATACCACCAAATAATGTGTTTGGTGATACCACCCAAATAATGTGTTTGGTGATACCACCTAATAATGTGTTTGGTGATACCACCTAATAATGTGTTTGGTGATACCACCCAAATAATGTGTTTGGTGATACCACCTAATAATGTGTTTGGTGATACCACCCAAATAATGTGTTTGGTGATACCACCTCAATAATGTGTTTGGTGATACCACCTAATAATGTGTTTGGTGATACCACCCAAATAATGTGTTTGGTGATACCACCTAATAATGTGTTTGGTGATACCACCTAATAATGTGTTTGGTGATACCACCTAATAATGTGTTTGGTGATACCACCTAA
Source organism: Ampullaceana balthica (assembly GCA_944989445.1). Taxonomy (NCBI): domain Eukaryota; kingdom Metazoa; phylum Mollusca; class Gastropoda; family Lymnaeidae; genus Ampullaceana; species Ampullaceana balthica. The sequence continues at coordinate 66,569 of CALYLW010001336.1, read as the reverse complement.
TAATGTGTTTGGTGATACCACCCAAATAATGTGTTTGGTGATACCACCTAATAATGTGTTTGGTGATACCACCTCAAATAATGTGTTTGGTGATACCACCTAATAATGTGTTTGGTGATACCACCCAAATAATGTGTTTGGTGATACCACCTAATAATGTGTTTGGTGATACCACCTAATAATGTGTTTGGTGATACCACCCAAATAATGTGTTTGGTGATACCACCTAATAATGTGTTTGGTGATACCACCTAATAATGTGTTTGGTGATACCACCTAATAATGTGTTTGGTGATACCACCTAATAATGTGTTTGGTGATACCACCCAAATAATGTGTTTGGTGATACCACCCAAATAATGTGTTTGGTGATACCACCTAATAATGTGTTTGGTGATACCACCTAATAATGTGTTTGGTGATACCACCCAAATAATGTGTTTGGTGATACCACCTAATAATGTGTTTGGTGATACCACCTAAATAATGTGTTTGGTGATACCACCTAATAATGTGTTTGGTGATACCACCTAATAATGTGTTTGGTGATACCACCCAAATAATGTGTTTGGTGATACCACCTCAATAATGTGTTTGGTGATACCACCTCAATAATGTGTTTGGTGATACCACCCAAATAATGTGTTTGGTGATACCACCTAATAATGTGTTTGGTGATACCACCCAAATAATGTGTTTGGTGATACCACCTCAATAATGTGTTTGGTGATACCACCTCAATAATGTGTTTGGTGATACCACCTCAATAATGTGTTTGGTGATACCACCCAAATAATGTGTTTGGTGATACCACCTCAATAATGTGTTTGGTGATACCACCCAAATAATGTGTTTGGTGATACCACCTCAATAATGTGTTTGGTGATACCACCTAATAATGTGTTTGGTGATACCACCTCAATAATGTGTTTGGTGATACCACCTCAATAATGTGTTTGGTGATACCACCCAAATAATGTGTTTGGTGATACCACCTAATAATGTGTTTGGTGATACCACCCAAATAATGTGTTTGGTGATACCACCTAATAATGTGTTTGGTGATACCACCTCAATAATGTGTTTGGTGATACCACCCAAATAATGTGTTTGGTGATACCACCCAAATAATGTGTTTGGTGATACCACCTAAATAATGTGTTTGGTGATACCACCCAAATAATGTGTTTGGTGATACCACCTAATAATGTGTTTGGTGATACCACCTAATAATGTGTTTGGTGATACCACCTAATAATGTGTTTGGTGATACCACCTAAATAATGTGTTTGGTGATACCACCCAAATAATGTGTTTGGTGATACCACCAAATAATGTGTTTGGTGATACCACCTAATAATGTGTTTGGTGATACCACCTAATAATGTGTTTGGTGATACCACCCAAATAATGTGTTTGGTGATACCACCAAATAATGTGTTTGGTGATACCACCTAATAATGTGTTTGGTGATACCACCTAATAATGTGTTTGGTGATACCACCTAATAATGTGTTTGGTGATACCACCTCAATAATGTGTTTGGTGATACCACCTAATAATGTGTTTGGTGATACCACCTCAATAATGTGTTTGGTGATACCACCCAAATAATGTGTTTGGTGATACCACCTAATAATGTGTTTGGTGATACCACCCAAATAATGTGTTTGGTGATACCACCTAAATAATGTGTTTGGTGATACCACCTAATAATGTGTTTGGTGATACCACCTAATAATGTGTTTGGTGATACCACCTAATAATGTGTTTGGTGATACCACCCAAATAATGTGTTTGGTGATACCACCTAATAATGTGTTTGGTGATACCACCCAAATAATGTGTTTGGTGATACCACCTAAATAATGTGTTTGGTGATACCACCTAATAATGTGTTTGGTGATACCACCCAAATAATGTGTTTGGTGATACCACCCAAATAATGTGTTTGGTGATACCACCCAAATAATGTGTTTGGTGATACCACCTAATAATGTGTTTGGTGATACCACCTAATAATGTGTTTGGTGATACCACCCAAATAATGTGTTTGGTGATACCACCCAAATAATGTGTTTGGTGATACCACCCAAATAATGTGTTTGGTGATACCACCTAATAATGTGTTTGGTGATACCACCTAATAATGTGTTTGGTGATACCACCTAATAATGTGTTTGGTGATACCACCTAATAATGTGTTTGGTGATACCACCCAAATAATGTGTTTGGTGATACCACCCAAATAATGTGTTTGGTGATACCACCTCAATAATGTGTTTGGTGATACCACCTAATAATGTGTTTGGTGATACCACCTAATAATGTGTTTGGTGATACCACCTAATAATGTGTTTGGTGATACCACCTAATAATGTGTTTGGTGATACCACCTAATAATGTGTTTGGTGATACCACCTAATAATGTGTTTGGTGATACCACCTAATAATGTGTTTGGTGATACCACCTAATAATGTGTTTGGTGATACCACCTAATAATGTGTTTGGTGATACCACCTAATAATGTGTTTGGTGATACCACCTAATAATGTGTTTGGTGATACCACCTAATAATGTGTTTGGTGATACCACCTAATAATGTGTTTGGTGATACCACCTAATAATGTGTTTGGTGATACCACCTAATAATGTGTTTGGTGATACCACCTAATAATGTGTTTGGTGATACCACCTAATAATGTGTTTGGTGATACCACCTAATAATGTGTTTGGTGATACCACCCAAATAATGTGTTTGGTGATACCACCTAATAATGTGTTTGGTGATACCACCTAATAATGTGTTTGGTGATACCACCTAATAATGTGTTTGGTGATACCACCCAAATAATGTGTTTGGTGATACCACCTAATAATGTGTTTGGTGATACCACCCAAATAATGTGTTTGGTGATACCACCCAAATAATGTGTTTGGTGATACCACCTAATAATGTGTTTGGTGATACCACCTAATAATGTGTTTGGTGATACCACCTAATAATGTGTTTGGTGATACCACCTAATAATGTGTTTGGTGATACCACCCAAATAATGTGTTTGGTGATACCACCTAATAATGTGTTTGGTGATACCACCCAAATAATGTGTTTGGTGATACCACCTAATAATGTGTTTGGTGATACCACCCAAATAATGTGTTTGGTGATACCACCTAATAATGTGTTTGGTGATACCACCTAATAATGTGTTTGGTGATACCACCTAATAATGTGTTTGGTGATACCACCTAATAATGTGTTTGGTGATACCACCTAATAATGTGTTTGGTGATACCACCTAATAATGTGTTTGGTGATACCACCTAATAATGTGTTTGGTGATACCACCTCAATAATGTGTTTGGTGAGTTGGTAAAATATTTACAAGTGATGGACTGTGAAATCTTTTCCAAACAAAAGACGCGCTGTAATAGCCCACCAAGAATAGTCCACTAATTCTAATTAACACTCGATCGCATACGACTTCAGCTCAAATTATTTCTTAGAGGTTGAACATGAAGGCGATGGGCGGCGAAAATCGATCAACTAGTTTTCTCACTTTCATCAACAGGAAATGTGTATGTGTGTTTGTGTATGAGTAGCAGAACTGATATGGCTTCCTGCAAAGGGAACCAGGTCGTGTTACCGATGGAATTTCCAGCCAAAGTTTGTGTCAACAAGAGAGGAACCTGAGATGTTAAATGGAGTTGTGTGTGACGTTAATGAATTTGGGGGGCCAAAGTTTAAAGGGACATAACAAATACTTTTTTTGAGTTCCTTTGACATTTGATAATATATGGATTCCATTCTAAATTGAGTTTCTAAGTACTCCACGGGCAGTAACAGAGATAATAAAGTTAAAATGATGTCGACATTTGAAGTCAGAAACATATTAAAAAGACGTCAGGAGTTCGGGTTACAAACCATTTTTGGGATCGTTTGCTTTAAGATGCTGGTCAGGTGATACGTCGTTTAGTAACGGAGACCTGACCAAGGCGTTCCACGGCTAATGATGCCCCTCCTTACGTTTGAAGATTAATTTTAAAGATCAAATTTTTAATAATAAAAATAATAACAGTTTGATTATTTATTTACCGCAGTACCCCTGCAAGCAATTGAGCTCAGAGCACTATACACAACAATAGTAACACAGTACCCCAGCAAGCAACTGAGCTCAGAGCACTATACACAACAATAGTAACACAGTACCCCAGCAAGCAATTGAGCTCAGAGCACTATACACAACAATAGTAACACAGTACCCCAGCAAGCAACTGAGCTCAGAGCACTATACACAACAAGAGTAGCACATAATTATCAATTGCTTTCAATGTGAAGCAGTCATATACTAACTACAACATATTGATATTACGGTGCGTATAAGCTACGTTTATCATCTAAATAAATGTGTGATTATTGTTTAATTAATTTTGAAAGTAAAGTTTGAAGAGATGTGTTTTTAGTGCAGTCTTGAAGGCCTTAGTAGTAGGAATACTGCGGATGTGTAATGGTAGAGAATTCCATTGTTTGGGGGCACAAAAAGAGAAAGACCTTTCACCAAATGTTCATCTTGTATATTGTTGCTTATTTATGTTTGTGACTTCATATAAGTACGGGATATATTTTAGAATAATATTATTTAACACCCACATTAATCATTATTCGTTGTATTTGAAACATATTGTCTTTTAAAAAATTTACGTCATCTTTTGTTTATATCGTTATCTTTATCTCACCAAACACCATCGAGTTTTGACAAGAAGTCTGTATTAATATAAGAAGTAGTCTTAAGGTTTAACTTTCTTTGGTTAAATCTAGGGGAAAAGTTTAGAAACCCCGATCCCCAGTACATCAGATTCAAACATCTTTAAGTCATTGATTGTCATATTTGTTTTAAATATTTGTTTTTACCTTTTTTTTTATTTTAACCCATTTTCTTTACGTTCCCATGTCAGGTCTATTTCTCTTTTACAAAACAAACTGTAACCATGGTGATAATTATAAGGAGCTGGTGACGTATGACTCTTTTCTTCTAGAAATAGCTTCACTCGTACATCTTCTTCAAATCATCTGATAAACTGCTGACCAGGTGCAAGACAAATATGTATTTCTTCATTTGGCTTTGTGCAATTAAAGAGTTTCTTAAAAACTGACAAGTTCTCGAGCTAACTTGATAAATGAGCTCTTTCCAAGAAATTGTGAAACAACATTAAATTTTGGTTCGTGGAAAAATAATTTTAAAGGAAAAAATTCGTTTGGGTTACGTTGATTTTGAGGCAAGTGATGGTTTTAAACTTGGAGACTTTTCTCAGCTTGTCTCGAGAAAATAAAATACCAAAAAATTAAATCCCTTGCACGACACCTTTCAAACGCTCAACAGCTGCAGTTTTATAAATACAATCGAGAATTTTGTGTTTTTATTGACATGTGTTGTACTGAAAATGTTACTTTATTAGTACGTATTAAAAAATCTTGGCTTTCTAGAATTTCGCATAGAAAGTTTAGGCCTAAGTACATGTCATAAAGGCTATGCAAGATGAACCACAAGTGACAGAGGAATACCAACAGACGATCCAATTGCAAGTAGATTTATTTGAATAGAAACTGCCTGCCTCATGAATATTGATGAGCAAAGGGGAGAAAATGGTGCACCGTGTAAAAGATGTAGCAGAATTAACAATATGATTTATTATCAGACAGGGACAAGACGAGCATAGTGTGATACAGAATACAGAGAAATCAATCACGAAAGCTATAAAGCTCGCAATTAGTTAAAAGAAGGACTTGAATGATGTATAGTGAAACAAGAAGAAGAACTTCCGAAAATTGAAGGAAAAAAATGAATGACCGGCAGAGGTAAATACATACATACATACATACATACATACATACATACATACATATATATATATATATATATATATATATATATATATATATATATATATATATATATATATATAATATATATATAAAACAGGCAAAGTGTAAAATTCTCGCTTTCTATTGAATGCCTAGGCAATGTATAGAATGCCTGATGGTTTCAGGCAAAGTATGAAATGATTGCTCTTTCATACATTGCCTAGGCATTCTTCAGAATGCCGAGTTGTCGTCCGGCAAAGTATGTAATTAGCCTAACCCCCGCCATTTTTCCAGACACTGATGTTGGCAGTGGCACTTTGGTCCTTGTTTGATGATGGCGATCGAAGCCTGCGAGTATTGAAAGTTATTGCAAGAAAGCGTTAACCGGTACGAGGTTTCACTACCAAATCACAGAAAATATTGCCAAAATTCTTCTCACAACATCAGTTTATATCTTTCGGCTGAGATTCCACAGACGTTCTCCCAAAACGTTTCCACTTGTATTGCTGTGTGACCATGTCGGAAGAGAATGTAGTGCTAGGACAGGAATAACGCAATGTTGACATGTAGCGACGGTTCTAAGATGAGTTATCTAAATTAAGAGCCAATGCTGCTAAAAACAGCGTTTAAAACCCGAAACTGTTACCAAAAGTTGGTGAACGATGTGAAAATGGCTAGGACCACCATTAAGCAGGAACCACGGGACTATTGGCTGGTGAAACACTGTGTCATGATGGTGGAAAATAAGTTGATCTACCCTGTTAAAGAAGGCGTGAGTGCATATCTGTTTTAGGTCGCGGACTCCTAGATATGTGACGTACTTCATAAAGCCCATTTGGCCATTGGTTATAGAGTACGGGACAGAATGTTGAAAGAAATTTCACCCAAATACAAGAACGCTACCCGCCATTATATTGAACTGTATATTAACCTTAGTGAACCTTGCCACACAAAAACAAAAAAGGCGTCAAAAAAGTCATTGTGGTCAAGCCAATGGCTTTTTCTGAATTCAACTCTCGTTGTCAGGTCGATCTCATAGACTTTCAATCCCATCCTGGTGGGGAATACAAGTTTATAATGGTTTATCAAGATCATCCCACCAAGTTCGTGGTTCTCAGGACCCTGACGACAAAGATGGCACACAAGAAGTAGCATACCAGCTCGTAGACATATTTACGTTGCATGGTGCTCCAATAATTCTACAGTCCAATAACAGCAGGGAATTTGAAAACAATGTGGTAAGCAGCCTAAAGGAGTACTGGCCCACCTTGAAGGTCGTTCATGGTAAGCGGCGCCACATACAAAGCCAGAGGAGCGTTGAAAGAGCTCACCAGGACATCGAAAATATGCTGTGTGCTTGGATGCAAGATGAAATAACTGGCCACTGGAGTGAGGGGTTACGGTTCGTCCAACTCAAGAAGAACAGAGCTTTAAATTCTGGGATTAAAAGATCACCATACAAAGCTCTCTTTGGCTGCAGAGCTAAAGTAGGCCTCACAACGTCGTCACTACCTGACGATGATTTACAAGATGTGGAAACAGTAAGGACCCCGAAAAAATAATACAGAGCTTACATCATCTGCTTTCTTTTTGTAATAATTCCACATTAAAATACGTAATTATCAATAAAGTCTTTTGTTGTGCTCTTTTTTACACTCTGCCTAAACGAAATTCGGCATTTTATAGAATGCCTAGGCAAAGTATGCACACGTTTTACAAATTTCATACTTTGCCTGAAACCATCAGGCATTCTATACATTGCCTAGGCATTCTATAGAATGCCTGATTTCACACATTGCCTGTAACACACACACACACATATATATATATATATATATATATATATATATATATATATATATATATATATATATATATATATATATATTTTATATATATATATATATATATATATATATATATATATATATATATTTTATATATATATATATATATATATATATATATATATATATATATATCAATAATATATTAGCCTAGGTCACTCGATAACGCTAAGGGACATCACTCTGTAACTTTTTTAAATTGAAAAGATAGACGTAAAATCATAATCATTTTGGTTTCGAGATTAACAGAATGTGTGGTGTTTCTCGCCGTAAAATATTATGTGGCGTCATTGTTTGGGCTTATATTTTAATTTTGAATTTTAAAAAACGTAAAAAACCAAGTTTTTGACTATAAATCCTTAATGTACGAGAAGTAACTAAAAGAATGTTCATTACAATACGTAGCGCAAGACCATCCAAAAATACAAAATTGCAGTTGTGTCGTAAAACATGTTTAATAAAATGCGCACCGATCAGGAATATGTTATGAAAAGAGTTGTCAATAAAATACGCACCTTATTGCGCGACAGAAAGGTTGTTCAATATAATACGCACCACGACAAAAAAAAACATGTTACATAGGAATACATAAAATAATCTAAAAATTCAATAATTTAATTACGGTACATGATATCGATCTGAAATTTTGATACATAGTTTGTATCATCGCCACGAAACTGCCTGCTAAATCTCAGCTCGCTAGCTTACGAGTAAGTGGGTTAAAAATCGATCAAAAGTTTTGGCGACAAGCAATCAAGGGTTCAACCAGACACCACGAGTTAATATAAAGGATTTAATTTTTTTTAAACCGTAAAAACCAAGTTTTTTACTATAAATCCTTTATGTACGAGAAGTAACTAAAAGAATGTTCATTATAATACGCAGCGCAAGACCATCCAAAAATACAAAATTGTAGTTGTGTCGTAAAACATGTTTAATATAATGCGCACCGATCAGGAATATGTTTATAAAACGTGTTGTCAATAAAATACGCACCTTATTGCGGCGACAGAAAGGTCGTTCAATATAAAGCGCACCCTTACACTCTATCTCAAAAAATAACATGATACATTGGAATACATAAAATAATCTAAAAAATCAAGAATTCAATTACGGTACATGTGATCGATGTGAAATTTTGATACATTGTTTTTATCATCGGTACAAAACAGCCTGCAAAATTTCAGCTTGCTAGCTTACGAGGAAGTGGGTTAAAAATCGATCCAAAGTTTTGGAGACAAGCAAGCAAGCAATCAAGGGCGGCCGCAGACACCACGAGTTAATATAAAGGATTTACAAAGGAATCGATGTAATAAGAAAACCCCGTAAAAAACCAAGTTTTTTACTATAAATCCTTTATGTACGAGAAGTAATTAAAAGAATGTTCATTATAATACGCAGCGCCAGACCATCCAGAAATACAAAATTGCAGTTGTGTCGTAAAACATGTTTAATATAATGCGCACCGATCAGGAATATGTTTATAATAAGAGCTGTCAATAAAATACGCACCTTATTGCGCGACAGAAAGGTTGTTCAATATAATACGCACCGCGACGCTCTATCTCAAAAAATAGCATGATACATAGGAATAAATAAAATAATCTAAAAAATCAATAATTTAATTACGGTACATGCGATCGATCTGAAATTTTGATACATTGTTTTTATCATCGGTACAAAACTGCCTGCAAAATTTCAGCTCGCTATCTTGCGAGCAAGTGGGTTAAAAGTTGATCAAAAGTTTTGGCGACAAGGTCGGTCGGTCGGTCGGTCGGCCGCAGACACCACGAGTTAATATAAAGGATTTAAAAAGAGCCGTTAATAGTTAAAAACGTGAGTTACGCCATGGAGTATACATCAGATGTGTCCATGTTAATGATTTATTTTCAACATATACTTGAGGATTTATAATTAGAAAATTATAAAATGAATATTTAGACATTTTGTGAAAAATAAATCATTCTAATGAACTAAATTTAATTATTCATTCTTTTTATTGAACTCATTCACATACCAACTGTTAGTTGTCGGACACACTGATTCGAACGCATGCAGTAACAATCACGTAAGTTACTTGGGCTTTTGAAAAAAGTGGAGCTGTAGGCGCCCCAGTACAACCTAGTATATATAAATTTTGCTTATATATATACTATATATATATATATATATATATATATATATATATATATATATATATATATATATATAAATATATATATATATATATATAATATAATTATATATATATATATGAATGAAGCAAGCAAAAAATGTATTTCATGTAAGAATAATTAAATGTGAACAGATTCTAGGGGGAGGGGCCATCAACGACAATTCCGATTTACCATCACGTTTCTTATAGGAAAAACTATGACAACAACATCTATGTACAGTATTGTACAGTACAGTCAGTACAGGTACTATATATGAACTACACGACAGCACGTGATAGAATAGCCAGGTTATACATGTATGATACACTGCAAGCAAGAGCTCTGAATCCCTGAAAACAATATCAATCGTGTACACATGTTGGTTAGCTCCCTGGAAACAATCTCAATCGTGTACACATGTTGGTTAGCTCCCTGGAAACAATCTCAATCGTGTACACATGTTGGTTAGCTCCCTGAAAACAATCTCAATCGTGTACACATGTTGGTTAGCTCCCTGGAAACAATCTCAATCGTGTACACATGTTGGTTAGCTCCCTGGAAACAATCTCAATCGTGTACACATGTTGGTTAGCTCCCTGAAAACAATATCAATCGTGTACACATGTTGGTTAGCTCCCTGGAAACAATCTCAATCGTGTACACATGTTGGTTAGCTCCCTGGAAACAATCTCAATCGTGTACACATGTTGGTTAGCTCCCTGAAAACAATCTCAATCGTGTACACATGTTGGTTAGCTCCCTGGAAACAATCTCAATCGTCTACACATGTTGGTTAGCTCCCTGGAAACAATCTCAATCGTCTACACATGTTGGTTAGCTCCCTGGAAACAATCTCAATCGTCTACACATGTTGGTTAGCTCCCTGGAAACAATCTCAATCGTCTACACATGTTGGTTAGCTCCCTGGAAACAATCTCAATCGTGTACACATGTTGGTTAGCTCCCTGAAAATAATCTCAATCGTGTACACATGTTGGTTAGCTCCCTGGAAACAATCTCAATCGTGTACACATGTTGGTTAGCTCCAAATGTAAATATAAACAATCAGACAATTTTAGGGAATTTTTTTTATTAACCAATGCCTCAGACAAGTAGATTCAATATTGTGGTCCGATTCAACTATTTGAGAAGCACTGAGACCAAAATGAAGTAACCCTTGGGTCAGTTGTCATGGGAGGCACTGAGTTCAAAATAAAGTAACCCTTGGGTCAGTTGTCAGCTGACTGCAGTCTCGGGATGGACGATATTTGTTTCCATCCTCTTCTAACTAAAACAAAAATAATGAAAAATGCTTTTGGCCGAGTATTCTTCCCGTTCATTAAGAAAAGAAAATGCCTCCCGAGGCCCCCCTTTACTACGCCCCTGCCTCCTGGGTCACCACCAAAGATCTAAATACACAATCCACCACCCGCATCCCTTTTTCTGAACGAGTTCCCAAGTGGGTTAAACAAAGAACCGGAGCTCATTTAGAGCTTGGACAAATGACTGATTGACTTGCTCATCAGATTTTTGGTCTGGGTGAAACATGGCCTGGGTGAAACATGGCCTGGGTGAAACATGGCCTGGGTGAGATATGGCATGGGTGAGACATGGCCTGGATGAGACATGGTCTGGGTGAAACATGGCCTGGGTGAAACATGACCTGGGTGAAACATGGCCTGGGTGAAACATGGCCTGGGTGAAACATGGCCTGGGTGAAACATGGCATGGGTGAGATATGGCCTGGGTGAGACATGGCCTGGGTGAGACATGGCCTGGGTGAAACATGGCCTGGGTGAAACATGGCCTGGTCGAAACATGGACTGGGTGAAACATGGCCTGGGTGAAACATGGCCTGGGTGAGATATGGCCTGGGTGAAACATGGCCTGGGTGAGACATGGCCTGGGTGAGATATGGCCTGGGTGAGACATGGCCTGGGTGAAACATGGCCTGGGTAAAACTTGGTCTGGGTGAAACATGGTCTGGGTGAACCATGGCCTGGGTGAACCATGGCCTGGGTGAAACATGGCCTGAGTGAGACATGGCCTGGGTGAGACATTGCCTGGGTGAAACATGGCCTGGGTGAGACATGGCCTGTGTGACACATGGCCTGGGTCAGATATGGTCTGGGTGCAACATGACCTGGGTGAGACATGGCCTGGGTAAGACATGGTCTGGGTAAAACATGGTCTGGGTGAGACATTGTCTGGGTGAAACATGACCTGGGTGAGACATGGCCTGGGTGAGACATGGTCTGGGTGAGACATGACCAGGGTGAGACATGGCCTGCGTGACACATGGCCTGGGTGAGACATGGTCTGTGTGCAACATGACCTGGGTGAGACATGGCCTGTGTGAAACATGGCCTGGGTGAAACATGGCCTGGGTGAGATATGGCCTGGGTGAGACATGGCCTGGGTGAGACATGGTCTGGGTGAAACATGACCTGGGTGAAACATGGCCTGGATGAAACATGGCCTGGGTGAAACATTGCCTGGGTGAGATATGGCCTGGGTGAGACATGGACTGGGTGAGACATGGTCTGGGTGAAACATGGTCTGGGTGAAAAATGACCTGGGTGAAACATGGCCTGGGTGAAACATGGCCTGGTCGAAACATGGCCTGGGTGAAACATGGCCTGGGTGAAACATGGCCTGGGTGAAACATGACCTGGTCGAAACATGGCCTGGGTGAGACATGGCCTGGGTGAGATATGGCCTGGGTGAAACATGGCCTGGGTGAAACATGGCCTGGGTGAGACATGGCATGGGTGAGATATGGCCTGGGTTAGACATGGCCTGGGTGAGATATGGCCTGGGTGAAACATGGCCTGGGTGAAACATGGTCTGGGTGAAACATGGTCTGGGTGAAACATGGTCTGGGTGAAACATGGCCTTGGTGAACCATGGCCTGGGTGAAACATGGACTGGGTGAGACACTGCCTGGGTGAGACAATGCCTGGGTGAGACATGGCCTGCGTGACACATGACCTGGGTGAGACATGGTCTGGGTGCAACATGACCTGGGTGAGACATGGCCTGGGTAAGACATGGTCTGGGTGAAACATGGTCTGTGTGAGACATATTCTTGGTGAAACATGGCCTGGGTGAGACATTGTCTGGGTGAAACATGACCTGGGTGCGACATGGCCTGGGTGAGACATGGTCTGGATGAGACATGACCAGGGTGAGAAATGGCCTGCGTGACACATTGCCTGGGTGAGACATGGTCTGGGTGCAACATGAACTGGGTGAGACATGGCCTGGGTAAGACATGGTGTGAGTGAAACATGGTCTGGGTGAAAAATGGCCTGGGTGAAACATGGCCTGAGTGAAACATGACCTGGGTGAGACATGGAGAGGGTGATACATGGCCTGAATGAAACATGGCCTGGATGAGACATGGTCTGGGTGAAACATGGCCTGGGTGAGACATGGCCTGGGTGAAACATGGTCTGGATGAAACATGATCTGGGTGAAACATGGCCTGGGTGAGACATGGCCTGGGTGAGACATGGCCTGGGTGAAACATGGCCTGGGTGAGATATGGCCTGGGTGAGACATGGCCTGGGTGAGACATGGTCTGGGTGAAAAATGGCTTGGGTGAAACATGACCTGGGTGAAACATGGCCTGGGTGAAACATGGCCGGGGTGAAACATTGCCTGGGTGAGATATGGCCTGGGTGAGACATGGACTGGGTGAGACATGGTCTGGGTGAAACATGGTCTGGGTGAAAAATGACCTGGGTGAAACATGGCCTGGGTGAAACATGGCCTGGTCGAAACATGGCCTGGGTGAAACATGGCCTGGGTGAAACATGACCTGGTCGAAACATGGCCTGGGTGAGACATGGCCTGGGTGAGATATGGCCTGGGTGAAACATGGCCTGGGTGAAACATGGCCTGGGTGAGACATGGCCTGGGTGAGATATGGCCTGGGTGAGACATGGCCTGGGTGAGATATGGCCTGGGTGAAACATGGTCTTGGTGAAACATGGTCTGGGTGAAACATGGTCTGGGTGAAACATGGCCTTGGTGAACCATGGCCTGGGTGAAACATGGACTGGGTGAGACATGGCCTGGGTGAGACATTGCCTGGGTGAGACATGGCCTGCGTGACACATGACCTGGGTGAGACATGGTCTGGGTGCAACATGACCTGGGTGAGACATGGCCTGGGTAAGACATGGTCTGGGTGAAACATGGTCTGTGTGAGACATGGTCTTGGTGAAACATGGCCTGGGTGAGACATTGTCTGGGTGAAACATGACCTGGGTGAGAAATGGCCTGCGTGACACATGGCCTGGGTGAGACATGGTCTGGGTGCAACATGAACTGGGTGAGACATGGCCTGGGTAAGACATGGTGTGAGTGAAACATGGTCTGGGTGAAAAATGGCCTGGGTGAAACATGGCCTGAGTGAAACATGACCTGGGTGAGACATGGAGAGGGTGATACATGGCCTGAATGAAACATGGCCTGGATGAGACAGGGTCTGGGTGAAACATGGCCTGGGTGAGACATGGCCTGGGTGAAACATGGTCTGGATGAAACATGGTCTGGGTGAAACATGGCCTGGGTGAGACATGGCCTGGGTGAGACATGGCCTGGGTGAAACATGGCCTGGGTGAAACATGGCCTGGGTGAGACAGGGTCTGGGTGAAACATGGCCTGGGTGAAACATGGTCTGGGTGAGACATGGAGAGGATGAAACATTGCCTGGATGAAACATGGTCTGGGTGAAACATTGCCTGTGTGAACATGGCATGGGTGAGATATGGAGAGGGTGAAACATGGCCTGGGTGAAATATGGCCTGGGTGAGACATGGTCTGGGTGAAACATGACCTGGGTGAAACATCGCCTGGGTGAAACATGACCTGGGTGAAACATGACCTGGTTGAGACATGGCATGGGTGAAACATGACCTGGGTGAAACATGGTCTGGGTGAAACATGGCCTGTGTGAGACATGGCCTGGGTGAAACATGACCTGGGTGAGACATGGCCTGGGTGAAACATGACCTGGGTGAAACATGGCCTGGGTGAAAAATGGCCTGGGTTAAACATGGCCTGGGTGAGTAACAGGTCGCTTTTCTGGAGGCTAGAGGAACTGGAGTCTTAATGAGTAGATTTTAATAGTATGTAAACATATTGTTGTAGTGGTAAAAACTAGTCGATGTTTTTTCAAAGACTTTGGGCAAAATCGATTTTTAAAAAAAGGTTTTCTTAGGTTTTTAAGGTTACTAATGTTAATTACTTATGTTAATATTAAATCAAAATAAAATGTAGATTTGTTTGTAAACTTTGAGCAAAAACTCATAATTAGTCACGGATTTAGAACGACCCTACCATGAATGTCAGGCTGACCTTACCAAGAATGTCAGGCCGACCTTACCAAGAATGTCAGGCCGACCTTACCATGAATGTCAGGCCGACCTTACCATAAATGTCAGACCGTCCTTACCATGAATGTCAGGCCGACCTTACCAAGAATGTCAGGCCAACCTTACCATGAATGTCAGGCCGACCTTACCATGAATGTCAGGCCTACCTTACCATGAATGTCAGGCCGACCTTACCATGAATGTCAGGCCGACCTTACCAAGAATGTCAGGCCGACCTTACCAAGAATGTCAGGCCGACCTTTCCATGAATGTCAGACCGAGCTTACCATGAATGTCAGGCCGACCTTACCAAGAATGTCAGGCCGACCTTACCATGAATGTCAGGCCGACCTTACCATGCATGTCAGGCCTACCTTACCATGAATGTCAGGCCGACCTTACCATGAATGTCAGATAAAGTAATGGGGGTGAGACTGCAATCAGGCTTTTAAAAAGGTAAATGCATAAAATACTGGACTACTTGGATTTCACCGCAGCTAAGTGTTTTATTCTATTATTTCGTTTTATTCGTTTCATTTGTGTACTATTTGTCGGTTGAAGAAGGCTCTTTGCCGAAACGTTCGCTGTTGTGTTACGTCCTGTCAGGCCTACTAATACCCTGTTTTTATTTTATGCATTTACCTAGAATGTCAGGCCGACCTTACCAAGAATGTCAGGCCGACCTTACCAAGAATGTCAGGCCGACCTTACCATGAATGTCAGTCCGACCTTACCATGAATGTCAGACTGACCTTACCATGAATGTCAGGCCGACCTTACCAAGAATGTCAGGCCGACCTTACAATGAATGTCAGGCCGACCCTACCATGAATGTCAGACCGACCTTACCATGTATGTCAGGCCGACCTTACCATGAATGTCAGGCCGACCTTACCATGAATGTCAGCCCGACCTTACCATGAATATAAGGCCGACCTTACCATGCATGTCAGGCCTTAACTTTGAAACAAGAAAATTGAGCTTAATTAATTTTTCACTTTTTCATCATGTACAGAAAATAATTGTAGTTCATATAAAATGTAGCTACTTTTTTATTTTTATTTTTTACACATTTAACTTTAAAAAACTGTGCAAAAAGGGATAAGTTTTCATTAAAGTGATAACATAAAAATAATCTTTGAATGAGTAATTACAATCGGTGTGTCTTCAAAAAGTAAATGAGAAAATATTATTTCATGGCATACCTTTATCAAAATATGAAAGCAAACACACGCCGCTAACATCACATGCCGGTCAGGTTACGAGAGGAGCTTGGGATCATTGTCAAATCGCGCCCTTTGCCACGCTCTCTTGCTAGTATTTCTAGTCCTACACCTATCTTTCTTGATCTCACAGCTTCATCGAAAACACATCGTAAATAAGTCAAAGACTTTAAACTGAATAGCGTCCCCATTAACATTTGTAAAGCACATGTGTATAAGGTTAACGTATGATGTTTTACGTATCCATGAAAAGTATTATCCTCATTTGTCGACATCCATGTGGAACTCGCACACATGTCAAAACATGACATTTCACACGGCCTCATGTCAATGTCATTTTTTGTTTTTAAATTCTTTCAATCTCTTTCCTTTTCTCTCGGCTTCACCGTACACTCTGCGTCTCTCTTTCCTTTTCTCTCAGCTTCACCCAATACACACCACGTCTCTTTCCTTTTCTCGCGGACAGCTCCCGTAGGACGTTTCTACCTTTCTCTAAGACGGTTCTACTTTCCGCGTACAGCTTCACTGATGTCCTTTGTGGAGCCTCATTCACGACTCTGATGACATTTTGTGGATTTTATTGTGTAGTTGTATTTTTTGAGTTTCTATAGAAAACGTATTGTATGTAGGCTACTGTTTTTGTATATCAAGGTCAAGCTTCCTTAACATAAAGCGCCAGCATTAACTCTCGCCCTTCAAACTGTCACCCACGCCCACCCCCAGCGCCCCCCCCCCGAAAAAAATAAAAGAAAAGTATTTTAAAAATAAATTTAAAAAAATTTTGAATCACAAAGCAGTGAACGAATAGGATACGCCTTATAGTTAAATTTGAGAACGTGAAAATGCCATTTTCTTTAATATTTTAATTTACATAAAAAATAATTTATAAACAAGTAATTGATCAATATCTATCTCCTATTCCCCTCTCCTCCCCCCTCCCCAACCAGGATCTCCACCATCCCCCGGCAACACATGTTTTCTGTTACGACCTATAAGTGCGCATGCTCAACTAGATTAGCGGACATTTCGTTTCTAAGACTTTATCAATTGACAAATCTCTTTTTGGAATATCTATTTTTAACCCAACAACCCAAAATTAAAATTGATCCCCGGCTATTGCGTGAAACAAACATTTCTAAGAACTGTGACGTGGCTGGCGGCAGGTGGCGCTGCACCAGTTTTTACAGCAAGATACGTTATAAAATGATGGAGATGTGAAATTTGATCGTTGATCTGCTAGAGTCAGTTGGGCTTAAGTTTGACAACTGTCCGTAAATTTACAAAATTTGTCTCAAATGACGCGTCCTTAAAGTGCCAAAGAAGCTTCGGTCGTCCTTGTGAAACAAAAACATATTTGTAAATCTCTTTCGGTATTTTGTTTTGTTTTTAAGTGTCAACTGAATTTTTAAGAAGTTGGCTAAAATTGTTAAATTCTGTACGCTCAAGTCGCGTGACATCGTACACAGAGCAGAGACTAACAAAAGCTCACTTTAAAATAAACGGTCAACGGTCGTACGCCGACCAACAAGCACTGGGACTCAATTTGACCGAATAGAATAACAGTGACGTGTAGAAAGTCAGGGCTGTTAGGCAATCTATGGCGAGACGAGACAAGGGTTCTCAAAATTTAGAAGCTCTAATTTGAACTATCCATTTCTCGTGAATTGCATAAAAACATGAGGTGGTGGAGGGTGTGGTGGAGGGTGTGGTGGAGGGGGTTAAGAGTCTCTGTATAACTTTCGAGGCCTTCTGTGGATTTATCCGCCTTGAATTCAGAACTGAAGCTTCATTTTTAGGCCATCGCTTTGAATATTCGAATCCCTTTTAGCCTATTTCAGCAGTTTAGAATTACCACGCAGAAATATTTTTACAATATTGCACCAAAAATGGTTGCTGCGCAACCTTGCACATGAGTTGGTTTGTTGTTGTTGTTGTTGTTTTTTTGTTGTTTTTTTTTATTTTGCACACGGGCCAACGAACCTTAGATGGAATATTGATCAGGAACCATCTATTATATAATTCATTTAGTTGAAACATGTTGGAACTATAGAACCTATTACAAATTATTAGCACTTTATCTACTATAAGAATATTGAAGACGGGCAGTCATACAATCGTTCATTAGTTTTGCTATTGCTCGTTGTCAGTCAACAGGCAGTGTACTTAAGGGTGCCTTTGAGGGGCGGGAGGACAAAAACATAATACATGACAGGCGTGGAAAGGAGTAACTCTTGGTTATAGGAAAGTGTGTGTGGGATGGAGGGGGGGGTGTTAGTTAAAATGAAGATGGGATGATAGATGTTAACCTAAGAGGGTAGGCGACGGCAATCAGATTTTTTAGGGGGAAAATGGTTAATATTCAACTAAAACTATAGGTTAAAATTTGATCAGGCCCAGATGTGGTTTGAGGAGAAAATAGCTAAAAACACCGTTTGTCACGTCTACTGAAGTCCTCTTTGGTCAAGCCGTTGCATTAGGCGTTAACAAATGAGGTCACTACTGCGTCGCTTTCGGTGGGTGAGGAAAATATCGACCCATTTAGATATCAGTTACAGATACAAACTATTGTTTCACTCTTCGTTAGAATGGGGTTACTGAGGTTAACATCCCGATTCAGATTGTCGCGATTGAACGATGCTATATATAGATACAGACGTCATTTTTGAGCTGCATGTTTTGGAAAAAATGTGTTCGTTTGGAGCAAGGGGGGAGGTAAACATAGTGGGATAATTCACGCGCGGGTGTTAGGAGACTTCGTGTGGTAATTGGAAATAGATTAAATTAACTGAATGTAATCCCGCACAGTGAGAGAGTAATTATTTGCTGTAGTCATTGTTTATCTTTGTTACTATTATTCTTTACATATTATAGTGAGTGGGGTCACTAGGTTTGACTTCGAGAGGTACGGGTTAACCCGTTAACCCCCCCAACCCATCACCCATCCTGACTGTGACCAAATCAAACAGAATCGTTTATCGTGTTGTTTCGCATTTACACCTGTAAGGTAACGAGCAATACAGAACAAAATACAGAATTACTCTACGTTGAAATATAGAACTCCCCTTCCTGTCTTTAAAAACAAGTCAATCACTTTTAAAAAAATCAATTTTATCCCCTACGACGCTCAAAAACGTCGGTACTGGCAACTACTGGACCTGAAATGGTCTTTCATAAGTTTCAGTTTTCAAAAGCATCTGTCTCAAAATGTAAAATTACATAATGGACGATGAGAAATACTTGTAGTACAATGAAAAGGTTGAGAGTGGTCATTGGCAGTTTGATTCAACTATGAAGATGAAAATGTCCAATTTTAAGATCATTCGCGTCTTCGAGATTAAATTCAGCTACCGCCATGTATTAAAAAGAGATAAAAGAAATCAGCAATGTACCTTATAAAATGAACAACATAGGAATACACTGTCATAGGAATACACTGTCAGTAACACTTGTTTCAGTAGCCAATATTATTTTTCAAGTTTGAAAGTCGAGACATCTCCTCTACGTGATTTTTGGTGATCTGGAATTTGGTTGAAAAACGCATTCAATACATTCAAGTATTTCAAGTCACGAATTCACGTGAATTTTTCACGTTTAGTCCTGGGATTCTTAATTGCTCTCCTTTCAATTTATTAACATGTTTTTAAATCCCTTATATTAACTTCACCGCCGTCTCTCTCTGTCGTTCGTCGTTGGGCGGAAAAAAAAGGAAAAAATGACCCACTTCCTGTAAAACCATCGAGCTGAAATTGGGCCCACGGACCCGTGTCACCTAACAATGCATCGTATCAAAAATTCAGATCGATCGAATGTACCGTATTTAAATTAATGCATTTTTAGTTTATCTATATAAACTATATGTAGCGGTCGCTATTGTTTACATTTTACGGGTCACTTGACTTCACGCCAGCCAGCGGTGAACACATCTCGTGTTTTAACCAGGTGGTTTACACCAGGAGTTGAGTTAACGCTTTGACGCCACCCATCCATGTCCACACCCCCTCCCCCCTTCCCCCATTTTTAAAGCCTTGGGAGATAATTTCGGTTTCAGTCTGTAAATGTTTGTCGCGTTTGAACATAATCAATACGTTTAGTTATGTCTCATATATAAGGGATTTATAGTCAAAAACTTTGTTTTTACGGGGTTGTTTTATTATTAACTTGCTTTCTGGTCTGTCTGTCTGTCTCTCCGCAATTTTTCAAATTTGTCAACGTAAAATTAAACCACTTCTGATGGTCATAGAGAGATCAAATTTTCACCACAGATAGATCTTGGATGACAATGCATTGTATCAAAATTTCAGATCGATCGAATGTACCGTATTTAAAGTAATGCATTTTTTAGTTTATCTCTATCTAAGCATCTGTATCCGACTGCTGTTGTTAGATTTCAGGTGCCGAGTTCACCCCGTGACCTATTTGCCGTGGTATTAACGTCGGGCGGGTGCTGATGAAGTTGTTTGTTAAAACAAATAGCGGTATAAAAAAAAAGATTTTTAAAAACCACGTTTTTATTAGTGGAATAAAAAGATTAAAATAAATAAAGGTAAAAATGGATTTTTTTAAAATTCACGTTTTTATAAGTGGACTAAAAAGAAGAAAATAATTTAAAACTTAAACGTTCAAGTACTGTGATTTAATTTGACTAAAAACGTGGGGCGGGCGCTTATGAGGTTTTACATATTCAGTTCACAACATTCTCTCACTTATAGATCTCTCTTTTGCCTTCTAAATTATAAATCTTTAGTTTTTATACCAAACACCCGCCAAACGTTTTAGTCATATTAAATCACAGTACTTGAACGTTTAAGTTTTAAATTATTTTCTTCTTTTTAGTCCACTTATAAAAACGTGGTTTTTAAAAAATCCTTTTTTACCTTTATTTATTTTTCGTTTAATATCAATGTCACACTGATTTGAAAGGCGCTTGTTTAATGCATTCGCCAACAGCGGAGAATGCGCAGTGTGCACAAAGCTTCAGAGGCTGTGTGGCCTGAATCACGACTATGACATGTTATTGGTACTGTGATCAAATTCGCAACACAAATAAAAGACTAGGAATAATTAATCATAAATTAATTTATTTGTTCGAAAACTTTTTTAAAATAAAACATTCGTGCTTATTACAATGAAAAAGAAAGTAAAAATATCTTCCTGTATGACAGAAAATTGAAAAAAAAATTTAAACACTGAAACTGAAGGCTTTGTGCGACATATTTGAAATCTTTTTCATGACTTTCATGACAGCCTACATCTCAATGTGAGGTAAATGACCGCATCGCCGTGATTATCAAGAATACAAGAATAATATATGGTATACAATTAAACGAATTTTTTCTTTAAATGTTGTTCATTATATATATATATATAATATATATATATATATATATATATATATATATATATATATATATATATATATATATATTAAAGAGGGCTAAAAAAGCAACTATTATGGCATTTAAATGTTAAATCTACTTTAAGTCTTTGAGTGGGTTAAAAGAAAGTCCAAAGAAAGTTTGGTCATTAACTTGTTTATTTCAAAATGTTGAACTTTAAACCAGAAACGCAATGGGGTTAGAAACATAACATGCGTGTAGAGGCGGCACACAGCTATAATATTGTTGGGGTGACAGAGGAGAGGCACGTAGTCCACGGCGGCTGTATAAGTGGGTAAATATAGAAGTGTGTGTGTGTGTGGGGGGGGGGTCAGTTCTCGGCCAAGGGCCGTAAATAAAGTCGTAATGGAGATGAGGGACTCAAGGGGAGATGAGGCGTGTCGTGATGTGACGGTGGGCGTGACAAGGTATCAGAATATTCCTTACTCCAGTCAGACGGTTCTCATCTTTTGTCCAATTGTCCATTTAGTTATGCTGTATATTTGCATGTGTGTGTTTGTGCGTGTGTGTATGTGTTTGATTGTTTGAGAGAGAGAGAGTGAGAGAGAGAGAGAGAGTGAGAGAGAGAGAGAGAGAGAGAGAGAGAGAGAGAGATGAGAGAGAGAGAGAGAGAGAGAGAGAGAGAGAGAGAGAGAGAGAGAGGATGAGTGAGACAGAGAGAGATGGGAGAAGAGAGATTGTGGTGAAAACAATCACCCATCTATGAGCCATCTTTTTAAACAAAACAATTAGATCATCAGATTCGTCATCAAGAGAGAAACGCCATTGCGAGTCGTAATATTCACTATCATAACCTCATGGTATTGGCTTATTTTCAGTGTGTGTTACGTAAAGTCATATTGACTAACATAACCTCATGGTATTGACTTATATTTATATCCAATGTGTTACTTAAACATCATTTTCATGAGCTAGGTCTGAGCGCGTCAGTCTGTAACAATCTCTGAAGTCATTAAATCTAACTACTCCTATCAACACAAAACCTTTATTTATCAATATCTAAAGATCCTTATAGAGCTCGACTCTTTCTTTTAATGGCGGCTTTTTTTATCCTTTTTATTCGCACAAAAAACAACAACGCATAAAACATTTGAAGAAAAAAAAAGTTTTTAAAGAATTTTTTTACAGGATATTGAAAAATGCGTGTAAATTTAGAAAGGTTAGGTGGGGCGAGATAAGAGAGCGATTGATATGAGCCAGGATTTACGCCCACCCATCTATGAGCCAGCATTTACGCCCACCCATCTATGTGCCAGCATTTACGCCCACCCACCTATGAGCCAGCATTTACGCACACCCATCTATGAGCCAGCATTTACGCCCACCCATCTATGAGCCAGCATTTACGCCCACCCATCTATGAGCCAGCATTTACGCCCACCCATCTATGAGCCAGCATTTACGCCCACCCATCTATGAGCCAGCATTTACGCCCACCCATCTATGAGCCAGCATTTACGCCCATACCTATGTATGTGCCAGTCAGGGATTTAGTTCAAGAGATTGGTTGTTTTTCTTTTTAAAGACGAAACCAGGCAACAACGATACTGCATCACGCAATCTGGCAACTAGTAAACAAGAGATGTCCATGCAACCAGCTTTGTCTGGTTTTATTTCTGTGATTCCCTACGAGGGCGCACGTACGCTGCAAACCCGGCACATTTTGGAAACAATTTATTTGATTAGTTTCTAATTACACAGTAATAGGCCGTATCAAAATAATGTAAATAAGAGGTTGCAAGCAAGAACTATTGACTTTGCTGAACCTAGAGCATGTGACAGTTCTAAGTTAAAACTAAAAATTTCTCTTTAAAATTGCATGTTCATTTTAAACTTTCTTATTACACGATATATTTAACTGAATAAGTACGGTATGTCTTAATGTAAATCTTGTGATCATTATTTAACTACTTTCCGTGGTCCGTTTGTTCTCAACTTTTGTATACATATTGATTCTGGATTTTTAAAAAAAATATTGGTGCTGTTATCGATTAATTTAAAATTAATCGTTAACTTTTGAAAAAGTGTCGATTAATTAATCGTTTTCTTCTTTATATGACATCTTTTAACCAAAAACGCAAACATACAAGTGTATTGACATTACTTGGGTCAACAGATGAGCGGGTCTTATTGACAATATAACCAGCCGAGCAGAACAATCGTTTACATAGCTTTAGATTGTCTCATTTGAAGTTTCTGATACTGTAGTGGATGTTTGGTTTGCAGGTGATATGTAAGCGAAGTGTTAGGACTATGGTAGCAATGGCCCCTTTAAGCAGCGCCGCTGCGCAGTATTTACGACGCCAGCAGGAGTTTAGAATTACCGCGCAGAAAATTCTGTAAAATTTGCACAAAAA
The DNA here is from genome assembly GCA_944989445.1 of Ampullaceana balthica. NCBI lineage: Eukaryota > Metazoa > Mollusca > Gastropoda > Lymnaeidae > Ampullaceana > Ampullaceana balthica. The sequence goes on along the minus strand of CALYLW010001336.1, from coordinate 42,339 downwards.
ATGGACGTTGTGCAACTTTGCAAACGAGTTGGTTTTTTTTAACTTTGCACACCAAACAACGAGCTAAGACTTAGAGGGAACATTGCATGGTAGGCAAACGATTTCTCTCAATTTAAACAACCTTTATCAACATTTTGAACTATCACCTAAGTGAATAGTTTAAAACAAAAATGTTCGTGAAATCGTCCGGAAATTAGTTAATATTTAGCGGCCAAAATATTTTACTTTTGGACTTCCAGTACATTTATAAGTGGTGGGTCGATTAATCGTTACAAAAAAATTTTTAATTGTTAAAAAATTTTAACGATTAATCGAGAAATTAATCGTTAATTTACGCAGTCCTAAATATATATATATATATATATATATATAAATATGTCATAGTCAAATAAAAGTAATCAATCAATTAGCTTAGGAGCCGTCCATAAAGTACGTCATGCTAGGTTTGACCATTTTAGCTCCCCCCTCCCCCTTTCACAAACTGTCACAAATATGCCCCCCCCCTTTAAAGTATGTCACACTTTCGAACAAAAATTTAGTTTTTTATTAATAAAATACTTAAAATTTAAAATAAAACACCGTGACGTCACACATGACCGGACCCCCCCTCCCCCCTGTCACAAACTGTCACACCTTCTTAACCCCTCCCCCCTCTGGAGCGTGACGTACTTTATGGACGGTCCCCTTATTTAGTTTATTTGAAATATTGTATTAAAATACGTCTTCCACAAGACCGTAAACTTAATATTTATGTCATTTTCTTAATTGTAGAGAAAAAATAGTTACATAATTTTCTAAAAACTAAAAGAATTAAAATAAAATTATATTTTAAAACAGTTTTTAAAAAACACACTTTTGTTTGCACGAGTTCTAATAAGGAAAAAATAATTACTGCTACCTGGGAAATGGAAGCTTTTAAAAACTTAAGATGACTCATGGTATATAAAAACATACTTTCCTCTTTATCCCACAATAATATAGTTTATATGTTATAATTCCTCCTCCAGCTACTGTAATTCGAAAATGTTGAGCCAGAACATTACTATGTAAACACCTCTGATGATCATGGTGATCGCGGTCATTATATTTACGCATGAAAGTGTATTTGGTCGTAAAGATCTTTGAATAGATTTAATGGCTGAGATTTGAGTCACCTACATTGTGATTAGAAGGGCAACTACTTCTCTCATTAGACCATTGCCAATCGAGCTTTAAAGATTTATTTTAAAATATGTTTGATGTTGTTCATAATATTCCTTGAGCACACATAAACAGGTTGGTTTACGTAAATTAATTAACATTTTGACTCAGCGGCGTAGTAGGGATGGTGGTAGGGGGACAAATGTCCCGGCGGCACTTTGTTAGGGGAAGGAAATTCTCTTCGTTAATTAGCTTCTAAAAATGATAAAATGAAATAAAAATGGAGATTTTCATAGTCAAAGTAACCCTGCCTATTATATCATTACATTGAATATTCTCTTAAAATAATTTCATGAAAAATAATTGATAAAAAATAAATGATTACACCAAGAGTTGCCTGGACTGCTTCCGAAAAATAGCGGACATCGAGGTTTGGTTAAGTAGTTTTGAAAAATTGAAGAAAATGTTTACAAATAAATTATTTATTTTCTTACAAACATTTTAACGCGTTTTAAAATGATCACTTCAAAAATTTACTTACAATTCAAAATATCAAATATATTTTTAAAAGTTGTAAAATTTTAAACATTGAAATATTGATTGAGTTTTAAAAATGCCTACTATTTTGTGAAAAAATGTGAATATAATGTGCAAAAACCAAACAAACAAACAAATAACGAAACAAATGCGGAGTGCCCGCTCACATATTGGACACCTGGCAACGCTGACTAGACAAGATTGACAAATCTATAGCTAATGTGGCTATTGAGGTTCCCTGAAAATTTATAATGTTTGCATAATTCCTTTCAAATAAAAAAACTATTTTCTATATATTATCATATTTTACCTGGGAGGGGTTGGCGGCAAACCTGGCGTTGGCCCTGGCGGCAGAAATGCACGGTACGCCACTGTCTTGACTCGCCGTAAAATATTGGTGGTAGGTGACATCGTTTTAATTATATTTTTAAATGTAGAAAAATGTGTGTTCTTTTCCATATTATATGTCGATAGAACGTTCAGCTGTTCATATCTAAATAAAATCATTATTTGTACTTCAACCTTTAGTCCATATTTTATTTGTATCATTATTATTTTATGTTTACATCTATAATCTCCTAATAAATGAACGTGTGCAAAATGTCAAGCTAATTTATCATCTGTAAGTGAACATTTATTCATTTAAAAGACTTGACCTTGAAAAACAGAATAATGAAGAAGAGGAGAGATTGGTGTAGATAAACAAAATTGATTTCTAATATTTAAAAAATAATATTTAAAAAAACGTAAATCGTTCTGAACATTAATTAACTTCCAACTTCCAAAGACTCAATCATTTTTTGTAACTCACGTTAACTAAATAGCTCAGCCTCCTATTTCTTATATGTAAGTATTGTTCGCTGTTGGTTATTTCATCAAAGTAGGTACCATGACCTTTAGTTGTGTACGCTGTATGTACCACCACGACCTTTAGTTGTGTACGCTGTAAGTACCACCACGACCTTTAGTTGTGTACGCTGTAAGTACCACCACGACCTTTAGTTCTGTACGTTGTAAGTACCCCCACGACCTTTAGTTGTGTACGTTGTAAGTACCACGACCTTTAGTTGTGTACGCTGTAAGTACCACCACGACCTTTAGTTGTGTACGCTGTAAGTACCACCACGACCTTTAGTTGTGTACGCTGTAAGTACCACCACGACCTTTAGTTGTGTACGCTGTAAGTACCACCACGACCTTTAGTTGTGTACGCTGTAAGTACCACCACGACCTTTAGTTGTGTACGCTGTAAGTACCACCACGACCTTTAGTTGTGTGCGTTGTAAGTACCACCCTGACATTTAGTTGTGTACTTTGTAAGTACCACCATGACATTTAGTTGTGTACGTTGTAAGTACCACCACGACCTTTAGTTGTGCATTCTGCAAAAAAGTTGTTGAACTCTTCCAGCAGAACCTAACCTCAAACTGTGACATTATTCGCCACAATATTATTTCTAAGATTTTAAAATCTATAGTTTATAGTTAAAGGGTAGTTTTTTTTTAAATTCTTTAATATTTGATTGACACAGTACATGTACTCTGAATTTAATATTTGACTGACACACTACATGTACTCTGAAATTAATATATGATGTTGCAGTATATGTACTCTGAATTTAATATTTGATTGACACAATAAATGTACTCTGAATTTAATATTTGATGTACACAGTACATGTATGTAATATTTGATGTACACAGTACATTTACTCTGAATTTATTATTTGATGTACACAGTACATTTACTCTGAATTTAATATTTGATGTACACAGTATATGTACTCTGGATTTAATATTTGATGTACACAGTACATGTATTTAATATTTGATGTACACAGTACATGTATTTAATATTTGATGTACACAGTGCATGTTTTTAATATTTGATGTACACAGTACATGTATTTAATATTTGATGTACACAGTACATGTATTTAATATTTGATGTACACAGTACATGTACTCTGAACTTAATATTTGATTTATACAGTACATGTATATATGAGATATAAACAAATTGTACAGGTCGATGGTCGTTATTCCATGAAGGTGGTTGAGATATAAACTAATTGTACAGGTCGATGGTCGTTATTCCATGAAGGTGGTTGAGATATAAACTAATTGTACAGGTCGATGGTCGTTATTCCATGAAGGTGGTTGAGATATAAACTAATTGTACAGGTCGATGGTCGTTATTCCATGAAGGTGGTTGAGATATAAACTAATTGTACAGGTCGATGGTCGTTATTCCATGAAGGTGGTTGAGATATAAACTAATTGTACAGGTCGATGGTCGTTATTCCATGAAGGTGGTTGAGATATAAACTAATTGTACAGGTCGATGGTCGTTATTCCATGAAGGTGGTTGAGATATAAACTAATTGTACAGGTCGATGGTCGTTATTCCATGAAGGTGGTTGAGATATAAACTAATTGTACAGGTCGATGGTCGTTATTCCATGAAGGTGGTTGAGATATAAACTAATTGTACAGGTCGATGGTCGTTATTCCATGAAGGTGGTTGAGATATAAACTAATTGTACAGGTCGATGGTCGTTATTCCATGAAGGTGGTTGAGATATAAACTAATTGTACAGGTCGATGGTCGTTATTCCATGAAGGTGGTTGAGATATAAACTAATTGTACAGGTCGATCGTAATTTTGGACGTCAAAATACGAGATATACCAACGAATTGTATGATGAAAACAAGAAATTAAATCGTTATTAATAGAAATATACCTATATAATATATATGTAAACGTGTTGGCAAATGTCTTCATCAAATGTACAATCAAATAAGCACAGGTATTTAAATTAAATTTATATTATGTATCACCTACCATGGAAAATCAATTAAGTAGAGTAAAAAAAAGAAAAAGAAGAATGATGGACACACGTACTTAGGCTACTTGACTTGCGAGCGTTTTACAAGTCCAATTCTGTATGTCATTTTGTGAGCCATTACTTATTGAAGATTATCAGCTGATTAATATAAATAGTCCATATTTTTCAGTAAATTTAATTGTATTTGAAAATTCAAATGTCTACATGCTAGGTCTCAAATTATATTCATGTTCTGGATCATTTCTCCCCCCCCCCAACCCCTTGTTGCACTACCGTTTACACCACTGTTTGCGTCATACAATTGTATTGTATTACTATTTTTTACATTAATGTGACGCTAATGGCAGACAATCAAATGCTCGCATCCATAAATCATGGCAGGATCTGAGATAACCCTTTGAAATTTGATCCCCCCTCTCCAATCAGTGTCTGAATTCGCACGTGCACTGGCTCCCCACGTGATATTTAGTTGTGATGTGGAAACCGAATCACAGGGGACTTTCTATTTAAACGCTCGTTTTGAACATCAGTAAGAAATCATAACAACCAGGATGTGAATTAATGCGCCAGAGTGGGTTGAAGGTTAAGGGTTATGTTAAATGTTGCAGCGATCCTCACAAGTTTGGAAGAGGGGCTTTCAAAGAGTTCAACATTTTTTATATTTCTTTTTTTGCCCCCTCTTCTAAAATCAGAAATAAAGGAAGGGGGAACAAAGCAAAGTTTGCGTACATGAAAAGGTAGATAACCCAATGAGTTTCACTACCTGAGTTGTCTTACACATTTCTCATAACTCCGGAGCAATAACGTTCAATTATTATATTTCAATTTTGAAAACATAATTTGGATATTAAAAATCGTATTTCTAATACAATCCGGATGTGAACTTATCATGATTTGCAAACGTTTTGTTTTAGCCAATCAGAGGTCTCGTATTTCTGGTGAATGTCTCACCAGTCGTCCCCCGCCCCCACCCTTGCCAACATTAAGCCGCAATGCCAAGACCAAACTGTCTTGTAATTGTATTAATTGCCCACTTGCTATTCTTGGCGGGGTTGTATGCACAGATTCCTCTACCGGGACGGATGATAAAAGTTTGTCCATAAAGTCAAAGAACGAAACACTGGTAGGTGTGCCTTCGTTGTAAGCACTACTGCTTGTATAAACGTGTATGTGTGTTTGTGTTCTAGTGTTAGGTTGAGTGAGATAAAGAAAGAAGGAGAGGAAAGAGAGAGTGAGGGAGAGAGAGAGAGAATGATAGCGAAAAGGGAAAGAGAGACAGACAGAATGTGAGTGATAAAGAATAAGAATGAGAGAGTTGGGCGTGGGGGCCTGGGTCACTTGTCCTACTGGCCACCCTTAGGGCCAATCTGGGTCACTTGTCCTACTGGCCACCTCTGTGTCAATTGTCCTACTGGTCACACCATGCCTGCCTCCGAGTTGGGTGAAATATTTGTTTAGAAATTAACAAAGATTCAACAAACTGATATTTTCTAAGTAGAATTGGGAACCCCCCTCTTATTTCTACACAGGATCTGTTAATGGTATAAATACAGGACTCAAAAATAGTCTATCTCACAATATACCCACAAACTGCTGTAGAGAAGGGGCGTCGTCGGTAATGTGCGAGATAAGACGAGATTTCCTGGAATCAGTGCATGATCAGGAAGATCACGATTTGTGCCCACCTCAGCAGTATATTATCATGAATATATTACATTATTCAGTTGGCGCTCATTTGATTTGGTTGTAACATGAACTCAGTCCACACATTTCTTCTGACTTCAGTGAAAATAGAATAGTTATTCTTGGCCTAGGAACCGATATCAAAATTGGGTCAAGAGATTGTATGACGTAATATCCCGTGAAACTGAGTCAAAATTGGGGACAAGAAAATTAACTGATTATTATTAACTAGACGCCCCGCGGCGTAGCATACGCCGCAGACTTGCTCATAGATAGTGCAAGGAAAAAAGGGAGGGGGAGAACGGACACAAACAGTAGCACGAACAAATGGGAACAACGCGGGTGAACGATGGGGGACCACCGAAGCATTTCTGGTAAGTATTTAGGACATCGCCACAATATATAAACAAATATTACAGCCATGAAGCCAAGTTGGAGAGCAACAACTTCGTCCATGAACGAAATATGCGAACAATAGAAACAGACAGGTACCTGGTGAAGGAATTGATGTAACATTGAACAAAGTTTTTTTCCGTGACATGCGAAGCGGTGTTTATGTTTGCTAAGAAAGGGGGGAAAAGAATAGGCATTGACATTTTTAAAAATAAAAAAAAACATATGTTGCCACTTGGGCTTGAACCTAAGACCTTCCGCATGTTAGGCGGATGTAATAACCAATATACTACGAAATACATACACACTGTGCAGGAACTTCGAAAGTGAATGTAAAAAACATTGCTGTCTCAAGACATGCCCCACCCCTCCACTACCTTCGCTTGCCAACCGTTAACTGTGTTTAGTTGACCCGAGCGAGGGTCATTCGTCATGCTCGGTTGCACATATTTTTGCTACTTACTTGCCTGGCATGGTCCCATGAAGAGAATTATATATATAGATAAGTAATTTTAAATTATTATCAGTCATGTGTTGACAATAATCAGAGAAATGTGTAAAATATATATATTTATATTAGGTAGTTGACTGAACAAAGAAAATAATGTTGGCACAACTCAAAGTTTCTCAATACATAAACCATGACACTCTTAAGCTCCACGACTTCGACCTAGTCTCGAAATGAAGTGAAAGTCAATAATTTGCAATATATATATATAATCGGCATCCTTCCGTCTCGCTAGACGATGGTGCATCACCGTTGAGTTGGGTTGCATTTCTTCGAGTGGCTGTGCAACCCTATCCTTGAGTGACAGTCTTTATCACAGCTTTTACACACGAATTCTGTGCTACCAAATTTTTTGGCCTTTCTCCTAGCTCTTCTTTCTGTAACCTCCTCCATCTTTCGCTCCTCGGCTACTATGACGCCCTCTTTGACAACTGTGCGCCACGCAGATCGGTCTTCTGCTTTACACTCCCAGTCGCTTGTGCGTATTCTGGCTGCTTTCATGTCCCTTTGGCAGACATCTTTAAATCGCAGACATGGGTGACCTTTCTTCCTCTTTCCCAATGCCAGTTCTCCATATAGCAGATTCTTGGGGATTCGGCCAGGGCACATTCTTTTAACATGTCATAGCCATCTCAGGCGTCTTTCACTAAGGATTGAGAACATGCTGTATGTATTGGCACGCATTAGGACCTCAGTATTAGGCACCTTGTCTTGCCATTTAATTCCTAGGATGCGTCGCAGGCATCTCAAGTGGAAGCTATTAAGCTTGCGCTCTTGGGATGTATAAGTGGTCCATGTCTCGCTCCCGTATAGCAGTGTACTAATGACGCAGACTCTATAGACGCACAGTTTGGTTCTCTCTGTTAGCTTGGTGTTTTGCCAGACCCGTTTGCTTAATTTAGGCATTGTGGCAGCTGCCTTGCCAATTCTACTGTTTATTTCCTCTTCAATGGACAATGTATTGGAGACCTTGGAACCCAAGTATAGGTGAAGCTGTCCACAACCTCCAAGTTTTCATTTTCGATATTGATGGTAGGAGGAGGTTGTGTGTCTTGGGCCATGATGTTTGTCTTTTTCAAGCTGATTTGGAGACCAAATATATATATTATATATATATTATATATATATATATATATATATATATATATATATATATATATATATATAAATGAATTCATTAAAAAAATAATTTATGTAGTAAAAATATACATGTATCGCTCTAGATTAGCTCAATACACAATAATGCTTATCCTTGATATCATGATACTCAATTTTAGAAAACATTTTAGTATATACGCTATATATACACACACCATCACAGATGAATCCACTGCTCTTTTTAAAGCACGTTTAATTCATTAATATTCATCAATTTCAAGCAGATAAACCAAGTTCCTCATCAAGAGTGTTTAAAGATTTTAACTCAATATTTAACTGATAATGTATCCTGATTATACTACCACTAGACCCCCCCTCGCCCCTTTGACCTTCATTGTACCGAGTACTAGTAATCTCTCTGTTGTTTTTGTGTGTGTTTGGGTTGGTTCACAAGGCCTCTCAACCCTCCCCCTCCCCCCACACACACAAAACAACCAAGCCCACTGCTAACGAGAAAACCTTGTACTTCCTGGGGGTGTAGAATTGATAGAAGAGCTCACGCCGATTAAAAACAAACATTTCTCTGAGCCCAGCGTGTGGGGCGGGGTGGGTCACGTGAAGAATAGAATTTTGACAAGTCAATCCGGCAACATATGTGTTTAGCGATATTGATATAATTATTTGAAACGTTTGGATTGTGTAGGGAGTAGTGCATGCTCCCAACAAAGTCTGTAAACTATGCATTAAATATGTGTACGAATTAGAATTTTGTTTTAAAAAATAAGGGCTTTGATTGTTTGTTTTAAATCAAGAGTCATTATTAAATGACATGGTATCTTTTTTTTAAAAAGCTTCAGTCCCTAACGCCCTAACCCAAGATTCACACTTTTTTAAAAAAAAATATGCTAAATAAATTGACAAATATTGGAGAACTCCAATGCCCTCCACCATATTTTAAAAAATGAATTACATGGTCAAATTTTTAAAAGGGTCTTTTGCCAATGATTTAGGATTTTAAACAAATAATAGAGTATTACTGTCGAAATATAAAAATCAATTTTACCAGTAAAAAAACGAAAAACGGTTGAATTCCTTTTTAGGTGGATTTTGAAAAAATTGTGCATATATTATTAGCATCGTAAAGCAACTTTCTGGAGTAAACATTTATAGATATACTTTGATAAATTAACTTCTGGTTGCTACGGCGGATTTAAGGGGGGGGGGCTGAACGGGCTAAAGCCAGGGGCCCCCGATGATTTAGGGGCCCCCAAACTTATTATTTTCTATAATAAAAGTGGGCGAATGTTTGCATGACGCATTGAAAATATCATAAATAAATTAATAAAATCTCATCTACTTATCAAGAGAAAATGTCGAAGAGTGTGAAATACCAGAAGTAGTCATTATTTGTAATAATATCTAGGGAAACCTAGCTTTAGAAAAACAATAGATTTCTTATTAGTTTGGAAAAATTACGACAAAAAAAACTTTGACATAGTATAGCATACTTCAATAATCGAATTTTTTACCAACTAACAAGTTAGTAGTGTATTGTACACGACGCTTCGACCTTCAGACAGACTGAAGTAAGAAGTAAATATTCGAATAAATATGTAATTAAATACTAGTACCGTATATACTCGTTCTAAAGCCGATTTTTTGGGGACAAAATCTATGGGAAAATGTTGGGCTTGGGGGGGGGAGGGGTCGGCTTAAGAGCGGGTCATAGGTGATTTCTGTATGTACATTACATATCAGTGTCCTTAATTAACCTGAATGACATGTTGCGTTCCGTTATAAATATTCTGTATAGAAGTAGCAGATAAGATTAGCTAAATACCATTCATTCCTGTTGAGCGATTCATCAAGTTCATACCATTGTATTCCTACGCTGGATCAGGAATCGCCCAAATTATGTTTAATATTTTGGAAGAAAATGACATTCAAATTCAAGATTGCCGCGGACAGTCACAATACAATACTGAAAATATGAGTGGGAAGTATAACGGAGTCCAGGCTATCCTTCGTGAGAAGTGCAGTGTTGCTCCTTATGTGCCGTCCACAGCTCATTCCCTTAAAATTTGGTTGGGAAAAGTGCAGCAGAAGGTGGTCCTGCTGCAACCAGATTGTAAAAAAAAATTATTTACTTATTTTTTCATTCTGCAAAATCTTTATAACTGGCTTGTTGCATCTACTCATCGTTGGCAGGTTCTTCAAAAACAATTGAAAATGTTACCTTTTAACAAAGCCTTGTCTGACTCAAGATGGTCAGCCCGGCATGATGCTGTAAGATCTGTTAATAAATAATACCATGAGAATATTGCAGCACTGGAAGAATTGGCAACTGACGAAAATCAGCCGCCTGACAGTCGACTTGAAGCAGAATCATTTCGGAAAGTACTTGAACAACTGAAATTCGCTATTTTACTTGAAATTTGGGACACAATTTTATAAAGATTTCAGAAAATGAATGCATTTCTTCAAGATACATTTGTTGAATTATCTTTTTGAGTTTGTTAAAAGACAGCGTTCTGAATTTCATTTCTATGAAGAAAAAAGAAAGGATAAGTCCGTGGAGAAAGAATATAAACAATCTTTAATGCGATTAGAAAAAGAGAAAGTGTCATCTTGATAAAGAGACATCAGCCGAAACAGTAATTTCTCTGAAACAAAAATTCAAGGTTGAGGTATTTCTTGAAATCATTGAAACTTTCTTCAGCCCTACAACATCGTTTAGATGCATGTGTATCCATGAGAAATTTGGCTTTCTTAGAAACCTAACTGAGCTCAGCAATGATGCCATCCGAGGGGCAGCACCCAAGTTAATGGAAGAATATTCAAGTGATTTCGAAGACTGCTTTTCTTCAGAATTAGTCCAATTTTCAGAACTCTTCAAAAAGTGTATTGCCCAGCCCCAGGCTCAGGGTCAGGAAAAGGAAGTAGCACAATGCGAAAATCAAAATACATGCACAAGCTAAAAATTGTACTTAATCCTTTCCGAATGTCCACATCGCACTTCGCATGTATCTCCCGTTGATGACATCAAAGTGCAGCTAAGAGCGATCATTTTCAAAGTTGAAAAAAAAAGAAATAATAATTAGAAGTTACATGGGACAACAAAGACTGAGTCAGCACTCTCTCTATTGAGCACTGAAAGGGAAATCGTAAGCTCACTATTTTTACTGACTTGATTAAAAATCTCGCCATGAGAAAAGTTTGCAAACGAAGGTTCTATAGATTGAAATAAATACTAATAAATATTTTAATCAAGTGTGGATTCGTGTAACTCTATATTAATTTAATTGACCATTAATTTTTTATCTTATGACACCCTGCATTACAAGTTACACAGTCTTATATTTAGCTGCTAGCAATCATTTTATCTAAGTAAACGCTGCCTGGACAGGGCCCCAGTTTGAATTGCAGCCAGGGGCCTCGAGCAGTCTTAATCCGCCCCTGTCTGGTTGTAAAAGTAAGTTAGTATTTTTTGTCCCTAAAGCACATATAAAAAAACTATATGACCAAGATAAAGTGAATGACTCACACGTAGGCTACCTGAATTTTAGTTTTTTTTTCAAATTATCGTGTTTATTTTTAATGTAATTTTTTTTTATATTTACGTTGATTTGTATTTTAATGTAAGTTTTATTTATATTTTATTTTATGAAAATGCATTCTGACATATAGGCTACAACAAATAAAATTATGAGACCGCTCAAATCTTGCTTACAGTTAATTTGGTGGCTATATAAAGATATTTTAGAAATCAAGTTTTTAATTTTTTTAATTAAAAACTTTATTTGCCAAATATTACTGCCCGGAGTAAATTAGAAAAGATTACTTTAAAGAAAACTTATGAAAAACAATCACCAAGAAATACTATAGGCCTGAACTCCACTTTTACCCAATTTAAAATATACTGTCGGGCTGCTGTTTTAGTACTAAAATGGAAAAGGTGGCCTTAAAAATAATAACGAAAATAACAACATCTCAACAGGGACAAAAGTTAGGTTGTTTGCTGATGATTGTATAATCTATAGAACAATTAAATCAGAACAAGATAGCAAAATTTTACAAAAAGACTTAGATGAATTGATAAAATGGAAAACTAACTGGAGTATGAGTTTCCACCCAGAAAAGTGTCAACTGTTAAGAGTAACAAAGAAAAAGAAACAAATAAATTCAAAATATTTCATTCATGGAAAGGAACTAACCCAAACTAAAGATGCAAAATACTTAGGAGTCATAATAAATGAGAAATTATCATGGAATCCACATGTCAATGAAGTTATTAAAAAATCAAACAAAACCTTAGGCTTTATAAAAAGAAACCTTTACAAATGTAATAAAGATATAAAACTAAAATGCTATCTCACTTTGGTGAGACCTGTACTAGAATATGCATCTTCTGTATGGGACCCATCCACCAAAGAAAACATTGATAAACTAGAACAAATCCAAAAAAGAGCTGTCAGATTCATCACTGGAGAATATTCAAAACTGACTAGAATAACACCATTAGTTAAATCATTAAACCTTGAAACACTAGAGGATAGAAGAACCAAGAGCAAAGTAGTAATCATACATAAAGCAATTAATTCTAATTTAGAAATACAACACAAAGATAACTTAATACAACCCTCAGATAGACATAAGGATAAAAACACCTTTCTTATTCCGTATGCGAGAACAAAGTCATACAAATTTTCGTTCTTCCCGTCCGGAATTCGGGCGTGGAATGGGTTGCCTGAAGAAACCAGGAAAGCCAACACTTTATCAACATTTAAAACTCTAATAAGAATGCAGGACTAAACACAAACCATAGATAAGCGTAGGACGCAATAATCTTCTGTATAGAAGGAGCGTCTGAAACAGATAAGATAAAACAGATAAGATAAGATAAATGACATATGTAGAGAGTGTGTGCACATTAATGATTAATGTGGAGATTTTGCGCACGGAGTCTCTACATTTGTCATTTTTAAATCCCTTTTATTAACTTCGCGGCCGTCTCTCTCTCTCTCTCTCTCTCTGTCTGTCGTCATCTCATCATCTCATGGGCGGGCGGGCGGAAAAACAAAAGTCGAAAATGCCCCACTTCCAGTGATCCGATCGAGCTGAAATTTGGCACACGGACCCGTCTCACCTAACAATGCATCGTATCAAAATTTCAGATTGATCGAACGTACCGTAATTAAATTAATGCATTTTTAGTTTATCCTTAAATGAGGTATGTAATTCAAATTCACTGTTTATTATTGTTTTTTTCCCACGTGAAAGTTTGAGTTGACGCTTTGAGGCGACCGTCGTGCCGACACTCCGTCACGTCCCATCCCCCGTTAAAAGACAGGGGACATCACTCGGTGTCAGTCTGTAAATGCTTGTCGCGTTTGAAAATAATCAATACTGTTAGTTATGACTCATATATAAGGGATTTATAGTCAAAAACTTTGTTTTTACGGGTTTGTTTTATTTGTTTGTTATCTCAATCCGGTTGGAGTTATATTTTTACTTCACGGAATACGGCCCTCTTTACAAAAGTTTGGACACCCTGATCTAACTATAAGAAACGATCGATGTATTCTTAAATGCTAAATATGCCTAGATATAAATACATCTCAATGCTGATTAAGATTAAATTGTAGAAATTTTTAGAGGAAAAAAATATATCTAAATACTTAAATAAGAAAATTTAAAATCTGATTATATTTTTTTAGGACTTAAGTTTTATAAAACACACACACATACACACACACATACAATAATAATAATTTTAGAAGTTAATAAGTCATAAAAATTCAATGGCAAAAGAAGAAAAAAATGACAGGAAGGGCCTTACTAAATTTTTTTTTATAATCGTGGGCCACAGTGGAAGTAGACAATAAAATCTTATCTGTTACAGAAGCTTCTTCTATACATAAGATAATATTGTCCTACGCTTATCTATGGTTTGTGTCTAGTCCTGCATTCTTATTAGAGCTTTAAATGTTGATAAAAAGTTGGTTTTCCTGTTTTCATCGGGCAACCCATACCACGCCCGAATTCCAGACAGGAAGAACGAGAATTTGTATGTTTTTTCTTGCATATGGAATAAGAAAGGTGATTTTATCCTTATGCCTATGGGGCCGTCCATAAATGACGTCACGCACCTAGGGGGGGGGGTCACACTTTTATGACGATGCGTGACGAGAGGGAGGGAGGGGGGTTGAAGAAATGTGACGTCACATCAAAAGGGTAACTTTAAATAAAACATCCACTGAAATATTTGGTCGCTTTCAATTAATTTAATGACTTTTTTTTCTTCTTTTTTTTTAAATCAGTGCTTCTCAATGTGCCTGTCGGTATGCCATCAGACGCTGGTTGGCGTAAGCTATCAAGACACGAAAATTAAATCTAATTATAATTCTTAAGTTTGAGAATCCACAAGATAAAATATGAAATTGTTACACTGCGTCGTTTGATGTTGACATCAAAGCATTTGTGATGTAACCGCAGCTCCGTTTGGTTCTCTCATGGCAGGAGTCGTCGATTTCTTTCCCCAAAATATACAAGTTTATGTGTGCGTTACCCCCCAACCCCCCCCCCAAACCCCCAGATTCTAGGTCCTGCTCACATGACTTGGGGATTTGGGGGGAGCGTCGTTAGCCCCCCCCCCGAAAATGCTACTGGTGAGTTTTACAAGCATGACAAGTGTCTAAAAAAGATCTAAATAGGATTATGTGTAGATATTTTCAGTCAAAACGACACGGAATATCCTTTTTCTTTAAAAGGGGAAGTGGATAATCCATTTGAAAAATCAAAAACGTTTTAATTTTGATATAATTGTTCGATTGGTTTTTGGTCAAACGCCCCTGGCCATTCTAGTCTTCTAGATCAGTGCTTCTCAAAGTGGTGGTCCGCGGACCGGTGCCGGTCCGTGGGCCATCCGCTGCCGATCCGCAGGTGTTCTAAAAAAAAAGGACCGAAAAATTGTCAGTGCTGGGAAAATCGTGCAACTGTTCCTGGTGCAATGGAAAAAATTCCTGCCGGTCCGCCATACTAAAAAGTTTGATAAGCACTGTTCTGGATATAATGGTAAATGAGCGCATTTAAAATTAGTCAACTATTCATTAACTTTATTGAATGCATCAAATTCTTGACATCGCAATTCGAGAGGAGCACAAAACAATTTTTCTTCTTAGCTCAGTTTTTAAGGCATTAATTTTAAATATCACAGAAAGGATACTTGATACAGACAAAGCAAGTGGATTAAGATTATTGTCACTCGTGTCAATATATATGAAAGTATGGTAGATTTAGGTGTCTTCGTATAGTACATAGGTAAGAAATCTTCATAGTTGTCAATTTTTTAAAAATGCATTTTCTGGAAGGAACCGGTTCAATAATGGGCATATGTTCCAAGCGTACACGTACACATGACGTATTTTAATATATCTAGTGGATTGTAGTGGATGTTATATGTCCCAAATGGGTCTGCATTACCCTCAAGAATTCCTTTTTTACCCAAAATGAGGTTATTTACCTCTGTTCGCCGACCTTTTCTTACAGGATGCCCGTCAGTCAATTGAGGGATTTTTTTAAAATAAATTTTACAAATGTTATTTTTAAATAATTTTTTTACTAAACAAAGACGTTAAGCGTGATGATTAATAGTCAATGTTTAATTTGCATTAAAATAAAATATAATCTAAGGATGTTAACACAGTTGTTTTCTGAACGCTGGTTAAACGTTTTTAAAAAATGCTTCACGCGGGTTACTATATTACAATGTAGAACTTCACTAAATAAATAATAAATACTTAAATAGCAATAAAAGTGATTTTAAACATATTTTCAAATAGAAAATAAGTGGGGGGGGGGTATTTTTTTGGGGGGGTGTCAAAGATTTGTGACGTATTTTTAGCGCGGGGGGGGGGTCTAAGTTTTTGTGACGACGCGTGACGAGGGGGAGGGGGTAAAAAATCGGCAAAAATCGCGTGACGTATCTGAGGGTTGTATTTGCCTTGCATTGTATCAAGTTATCTTTGTGTATAGTTGTACAGGACTCTAGGAATACGTTTTAAATATTTTTTAATATTATGTTTTCAACGATTTCAAAAAAAATCGTCTAAATTAACAAATTACAAGTGTGGCAAACTGTAGAATCACTATTAATAATTAATATTGTATTTATAATTAAAAGCCCTTTTTGTCTATTTAAAATTGAAATGCTTTTCCTCTACTTTAAAACTGAAGATTCTAATTCTAAGGGAAATCACTTGTCTTTTAATAATAAACATTTGATTTCGCATTTTTCCATGTAATCTAGACATCCCAGAAGATGTACTTGTAAATTCTTTAAAATAAAGATGCCACTTTAAATAATTATAGATAATCTAGGAGCTGTAAGTTATTGCATTGCATATTTATCTTTTTCTCTGGTTATCGAAAAATCTTTCCTCTCTTAAAATTTTTAAAAACTAAGACTTAGTAAAGTTAGTAAGTGTCTGCGACTAGTCGTAACAATATAACGAAGTAGGCACTTGGGTGAAATTTTCAAATTATTTTTAAAATATAAATGTAAATGTAATAAAGCTGCATAGAGCCTTTTAAATGATTAACAAAAACATAAAGATCAACTTTGTAGCTCAAGTGGTTCAAAAGTTATGATTTTTTTTCTAAGATCTCATAATTCATAATCACTTTTACTTTTTACTTTTTTATTTTTCAAAATGGTGTTTTCCTCCACATTTTGTGCCCTTTTTTTGGCCTTTTTTATAACGAAGTGATTCGGTAAAAACCGTGCGTATAATGTCGAGTATTAACCACACGGGTCATCGCGCATGCATATTCTAGCGGCTGCTGTCGATTAAAAAAAACTTTTAAATAACCGCACTACATTTCTCCAGATGAATGGTTAATCTAGTATCTAGGTTGTGTGCATAATTAGTAAGCGGATCTAATCCATGGACGTTCTAAATTTTTTTTGTTTTTTTTTGTTTTTTTTTGTTGTTTTTTTTTGTTTTACAACCACAGTGAGGATGCTTGCGATCACTCAAGCAGGCTCATTTTCAGAAACATTTTATTATCCCCCCCACCCTATACGTATTTTATCAATTCTGTTAGTCACTGTTACAGACTCTCACTCTTAAATTTTTATGCTATACCATTCTATCGTCTTTCACTTTTGCATGCATTAAATTCAATTAACTAATAGATTTATGATGTCCAACAGTGCCAGTAATGGGAAGTATAATAATTACCCTCTATAAATACAGAGTTTCTTCCAATGCATTAAACTATGAAAGTTAATAAAGTTACTTCATAATGTGTATTATTCCGTATGCAAGAACAAACACATACAAGTTTTCCTTCTTCCCGTCCGGAATTCTAGCGTGGAATGGGTTGCCTGAAGAATCCAGGAAAACCAACACTTTATCAACATTTAAATCTCTAATAAAAATGCAGGAATAAACACAAACCATAGATAAGCGTAGGACGCAATAATCTTCTGTATAGAAGGAGCGTCTGTAAACAGATAAGATAAGATAATAATCCAGTCACTCGAAAGACGATTTAAATGACAAACTAATTATTTGTGTACCCTCGTAACCAAAAGTTTTCAATAAGCAATGCAACATAAATAATAAGCAGTAATAAGAATTTAGATATAGATCGGCATCACTCTTACGGTCAAAACCGTGCGGATAATGTTGAACATTATTCGCACGCCCGTGCGAATAACAGTTGCCTTTTTATAATGCTCATAACTTTAGTATCTAATAAGATAAAAATATAAAATTGTTAGGAGATATATTTAGATATGAGTAGTTCAATATAAAGTCAATGAATTAAATTATGTAATTGTTAATTTAGTTTTTCCTTATAAAACAGCTGATTTTAAAGTTAACACTTTAAAAAAAAATTTTTTTTTAAATGGTTCTCTTTTTTGCTGTTAAAATTTATCATAATTAATCATATATTTTAACAAATAAAATGAATATTTTTAGTGGCATTGGGTCAAAAAACAACATTTAAACTAATAATAGAAAGATTAATTTATTTGATAATTGGCGATCATACTTTTTATTTTACCCATTTCTATAAAGGCAATAATATTTTATTTCAAAATTATTTTTAAATATAGAAAATCATATATTTTCAATTATTAATAAGTTTTTAACAGCTACATTTTGTTACTCCACTGTGCATTTAATGTTACTTCTTACTTGACAGTTAAAAAACTGTAAAACATAAATATGTTTTTGAAATTCTAATCAGGTAAGTAAAAATTATTCAATTACATGTAATGTGCTTTATATAATTTTAGTTATGTGCCAGAAAGTGCTTGTTACGACTAGTCGCAGACACTTATGACAATAATAGACAATAGTAATAGTAATAACATAGGCAATGTGCTTACTGTTACGACTTAAGACTTAAGTGTCTAAAGTTGTATTTAATAATTTATTCACACATAAATTTTGGCTTTTCGATGCATGTTATTTAATAGCGTTAATTGGCCTAGTGGCCGGCCTAGGCCTAGGTACACCGCTGCTAAGATAATGAGACGATATCACTATATTTAGGCTAAAATGTGTAATTCCTATTCTAATACTGACATTAGTACTGCGATAATCAATTTTAATTTAAAAACTGATTTTTTAAGGTAGTACTAGTGCAGTCAAAAAAAATAATTAATAATAATAATAATAATAGATAATTATAATTTTTAAAAATTCCAATATTTTTATATTTTTTTTAAAACATAATTACGGTGTTGGCAAACCTGTTAATTGTAATTTTTGTACTGCTTATTCTGTAAAGCGGCTCGGAGGCGTTGATTAAATATATCTAAATAAATTTAGAATCTATACACACACAAATAAGCCCAGATCTATTAATGTCGTATTATATATGCGTTTAATATATATATTATGAAGAGTTTGTTAAGATATTATAACGACTTAGTTTTTTCTAAGTGTCTACTGCTACAACAAGCTACATAGGATTTGTTGTAGCAGTATTTTACTGGCTAATGTTACGACTAGTCGTAGCAGTAGTTTACTGGCTAGTGTTACAACTAGCAACATCCTTTTTTTTTAAAATAAGAAAATTTAAAATATTTTCTTTGATTTAGTTTCTAAATTAAAGTTAAAATTAAAGTAATTATAATATATTAGGTAATTAATAGTCTTTACTCTTTATTAATCCTGTTAGAAGTAGACTGTAGTCACTGTAGAAGACTCAGAAGTCTTCACATTGTCTAACTCAAAGTCTAATAAATTCCATATAATTTCATAATATATGCTGAGTTTGAGTCATGGCCATGGTATGAGTATGGCTAAAATAGTAATAGCATTATCATTGTGGCATAATTTATAATCAATGCAGCATATGATTCTACCTATATTAATAGTTAATAGTATTCAGAGTGCTAAAAGTCTGGTCACTTGTGTGTGTAACTGTGTAGGCTAGTATTAGTATGTATTAATAATTGAGTATTAGAATTGTCCTGTCAAGATGATAATTTCAGATTTATATTTGTTTAACTGAAACGTAAGACTGGTACTGGTATCATCACTTTAGAAAGTATCAGTATGAGTTCCTATTTACAAGGGTGAATTCTTATCCAATCATACAAATAATATAGCATTTGCAGATAAGTAAGAGAAGTGCCCTAAGCCCAAGATAAAAAATATTATAAGATGAGTGATCTTCATTCAGCTGTTACATTTATGTAATTCTTAAAAATGATGATATTATGGAGAGAGAAGTGCAAATAGTTTTTAATATTCAAACACACCCTTTCCTAATGTAATTTCATTGTATTAATTTATTAATACATTTATGGGTAAACATTTTTCAACCTTACAAAAGGAAAAAAAATGAAGAGATTGGATTTGGAAAGCGGGTGTTAGTCCACTGAAATGTTGGAGTTGGGATAGAAAGCAGGGGGATCGCCTGAAATGATTATTTTCGGTTTTATCTAGTTTTAGTATACAACATATCAGTTATATAACTGTTATCTAGTTTTAGTATACAACATATCAATTATATAACTGTTAACTAGTTTTAGTATACAACATATCAGTTATATAACTTTATTTTATACATTATTTTATCTATAGTAAATAATTAAGACATGAGCTCCTCAAGCCAAATGGACTTTGAGAAGGAAGTAAAAAATGTTGTGAAGGAGCTCCACTGTGGACGAGGCACAAGTCTCTACGGGGCACTAATTATGCTGCGTACCACACTGATCAAGTCAAGAGTTGCGGTCAATAAGTTACTGAAGACAGACTTTGTGAAGCTGTTGGTCCAGCTGCTGGAAGAAAAGGGACGCCATGTTAATCACACTAAAACAACAGATATTGTCCTGAGTATATTGGCCAACTTGTGTATGGAAGAAGATTTTAGAGAAAAAGTGAGCGCCAAACTTTTATCTTCATAGACATAGAAATTGTTCAGCTTAGTTTAACAATATATAGAAATTGTTCAGTTTAGTTTAACAATATATAGAAATAGTTCAGTTTAGTTTAACAATATATAGAAATAGTTCAGTTTAGTTTAACAATATATAGAAATAGTTCAGTTTAGTTTAACAATATTCAAACTGTTTAAGATTTAAAAGATTTCAATTGAATGAATGACAAGTTCTCACTTATCAAACACTTTAAAAAAATATTTTCACAGATTGTTGGTTGTGATGGTCTTGCTGTGATAGGTATGTCAATTTTTTTTAATTAAATGATTTCAGTTACAGATGAAGCATTACATTCTTAATAAATAAATTTTTAATACATCATTATCAGCTAATTATAATGTCAATTTAAGGCTGTTAGTATAAATTTCAGAGATAATTCTAGTGATAAATAAAACCAATTTTTTGGACATTTAAAAAACATTTTTCTTTTATTTACAGCTCGAGCTACAATGGTTGCCGAGCAAGAGAGTATCCAAAATAGAGGTATAAGGGCATTGGCCAATTTATCACAGGACGCTAATAATAGTGATATCATTGTGGGCATGGAAGTCCCAGTATTTGTGGCTAAACGGCTAATGGAGACTGAAGATCCAGAATGTCAAAGTACTTACTGCAGGGCATTGAGGCTAGTATAATAACTTGTTCTTTATCTTATCTTGTCTGTGACAGACACTCCTTTCTTACTGTAGGGCCTTGAGGCTAGTATAATAACTTGTTCTTTATCTTATCTTGTCTGTGACAGACACTCCTACCTTACTGTAGGGCCTTGAGGCTAGTATAATAACTTGTTCTTTATCTTATCTTGTCTGTGACAGACGTTCCTTCCTTACTGAAGATTATTGCATCAAACGCTTATCCATGGTTTATGTCTAGTCTTGCATTTATTATTAGAGTTTTAATTGTTGATAGTGTGTTGGTTTTCCTGGTTTTCTCAGGCAACCCACTCCATATCCGAATTCCGGACGTGAAGAACAAGAATTTGTATGTGTTTGTTCCTTGTACACGAAATAAAAAAAAGTGTGAGTGATTTGTGTGAGTGATGTTGAAAGTGATCTCATAAAGACTCTATGGCCCAATGGTTCAGTTGAAGCTAACATGTTACACTTGCCAATGGCCATCCCCACCATGAGTACATAGCTAGATGAAATATGGTCATCCCCACCATGAGTACATAGCTACATGAAATATGGTCATCCCCACCATAAGTACATAGCTAGATGAAATATGGTCATCCCCACCATGAGTACATAGCTAGATGAAATATGGTCATCCCCACCTTGAGTACATAGCTACATGAAATATGGTCATCCCCACCATGAGTACATAGCTAGATGAAATATGGTCATCCCCACCATAAGTACATAGCTAGATGAAATATGGTCATCCCCACCATGAGTACATAGCTACATGAAATATGGTCATCCCCACCTTGAGTACATAGCTACATGAAATATGGTCATCCCCACCATGAGTACATAGCTACATGAAATATGGTCATCCCCACCTTGAGTACATAGCTACATGAAATATGGTCATCCCCACCATGAGTACATAGCTACATGAAATATGGTCATCCCCACCATGAGTACATAGCTACATGAAATATGGTCATCCCCACCTTGAGTACATAGCTACATGAAATATGGTCATCCCCACCATGAGTACATAGCTAGATGAAATATGGTCATCCCCACCATGAGTACATAGCTACATGAAATATGGTCATCCCCACCTTGAGTACATAGCTACATGAAATATGGTCATCCCCACCTTGAGTACATAGCTACATGAAATATGGTCATCCCCACCATGAGTACATAGCTACATGAAATATGGTCATCCCCACCTTGAGTACATAGCTACATGAAATATGGTCATCCCCACCATGAGTACATAGCTAGATGAAATATGGTCATCCCCACCATGAGTACATAGCTACATGAAATATGGTCATCCCCACCTTGAGTACATAGCTACATGAAATATGGTCATCCCCACCATGAGTACATAGCTACATGAAATATGGTCATCCCCACCTTGAGTACATAGCTACATGAAATATGGTCATCCCCACCTTGAGTACATAGCTACATGAAATATGGTCATCCCCACCATGAGTACATAGCTACATGAAATATGGTCATCCCCACCTTGAGTACATAGCTACATGAAATATGGTCATCCCCACCATGAGTACATAGCTAGATGAAATATGGTCATCCCCACCATGAGTACATAGCTACATGAAATATGGTCATCCCCACCTTGAGTACATAGCTACATGAAATATGGTCATCCCCACCATGAGTACATAGCTAGATGAAATATGGTCATCCCCACCTTGAGTACATAGCTACATGAAATATGGTCATCCCCACCATGAGTACATAGCTACATGAAATATGGTCATCCCCACCATAAGTACATAGCTACATGAAATATGGTCATCCCCACCTTGAGTACATAGCTAGATGAAATATGGTCATCCCCACCATGAGTACATAGCTACATGAAATATGGTCATCCCCACCATGAGTACATAGCTACATGAAATATGGTCATCCCCACCATAAGTACATAGCTACATGAAATATGGTCATCCCCACCTTGAGTACATAGCTACATGAAATATGGTCATCCCCACCATGAGTACATAGCTACATGAAATATGGTCATCCCCACCTTGAGTACATAGCTACATGAAATATGGTCATCCCCACCATGAGTACATAGCTACATGAAATATGGTCATCCCCACCATAAGTACATAGCTAGATGAAATATGGTCATCCCCACCATGAGTACATAGCTACATGAAATATGGTCATCCCCACCTTGAGTACATAGCTACATGAAATATGGTCATCCCCACCATGAGTACATAGCTAGATGAAATATGGTCATCCCCACCTTGAGTACATAGCTAGATGAAATATGGTCATCCCCACCTTGAGTACATAGCTACATGAAATATGGTCATCCCCACCATGAGTACATAGCTAGATGAAATATGGTCATCCCCACCATAAGTACATAGCTACATGAAATATGGTCATCCCCACCTTGAGTACATAGCTACATGAAATATGGTCATCCCCACCATGAGTACATAGCTACATGAAATATGGTCATCCCCACCTTGAGTACATAGCTACATGAAATATGGTCATCCCCACCATGAGTACATAGCTACATGAAATATGGTCATCCCCACCATGAGTACATAGCTACATGAAATATGGTCATCCCCACCTTGAGTACATAGCTACATGAAATATGGTCATCCCCACCTTGAGTACATAGCTACATGAAATATGGTCATCCCCACCATGAGTACATAGCTACATGAAATATGGTCATCCCCACCTTGAGTACATAGCTACATGAAATATGGTCATCCCCACCTTGAGTACATAGCTACATGAAATATGGTCATCCCCACCATGAGTACATAGCTACATGAAATATGGTCATCCCCACCTTGAGTACATAGCTACATGAAATATGGTCATCCCCACCATGAGTACATAGCTAGATGAAATATGGTCATCCCCACCATGAGTACATAGCTACATGAAATATGGTCATCCCCACCTTGAGTACATAGCTACATGAAATATGGTCATCCCCACCATGAGTACATAGCTACATGAAATATGGTCATCCCCACCTTGAGTACATAGCTACATGAAATATGGTCATCCCCACCTTGAGTACATAGCTACATGAAATATGGTCATCCCCACCATGAGTACATAGCTACATGAAATATGGTCATCCCCACCTTGAGTACATAGCTACATGAAATATGGTCATCCCCACCATGAGTACATAGCTAGATGAAATATGGTCATCCCCACCATGAGTACATAGCTACATGAAATATGGTCATCCCCACCTTGAGTACATAGCTACATGAAATATGGTCATCCCCACCATGAGTACATAGCTACATGAAATATGGTCATCCCCACCATAAGTACATAGCTACATGAAATATGGTCATCCCCACCTTGAGTACATAGCTAGATGAAATATGGTCATCCCCACCATGAGTACATAGCTACATGAAATATGGTCATCCCCACCATGAGTACATAGCTACATGAAATATGGTCATCCCCACCATAAGTACATAGCTACATGAAATATGGTCATCCCCACCTTGAGTACATAGCTACATGAAATATGGTCATCCCCACCATGAGTACATAGCTAGATGAAATATGGTCATCCCCACCTTGAGTACATAGCTAGATGAAATATGGTCATCCCCACCTTGAGTACATAGCTACATGAAATATGGTCATCCCCACCATGAGTACATAGCTAGATGAAATATGGTCATCCCCACCATAAGTACATAGCTACATGAAATATGGTCATCCCCACCTTGAGTACATAGCTACATGAAATATGGTCATCCCCACCATGAGTACATAGCTACATGAAATATGGTCATCCCCACCTTGAGTACATAGCTACATGAAATATGGTCATCCCCACCATGAGTACATAGCTACATGAAATATGGTCATCCCCACCATGAGTACATAGCTACATGAAATATGGTCATCCCCACCTTGAGTACATAGCTACATGAAATATGGTCATCCCCACCTTGAGTACATAGCTACATGAAATATGGTCATCCCCACCATGAGTACATAGCTACATGAAATATGGTCATCCCCACCTTGAGTACATAGCTACATGAAATATGGTCATCCCCACCATGAGTACATAGCTACATGAAATATGGTCATCCCCACCTTGAGTACATAGCTACATGAAATATGGTCATCCCCACCATAAGTACATAGCTACATGAAATATGGTCATCCCCACCATAAGTACATAGCTAGATGAAATATGGTCATCCCCACCTTGAGTACATAGCTACATGAAATATGGTCATCCCCACCATGAGTACATAGCTACATGAAATATGGTCATCCCCACCATGAGTACATAGCTACATGAAATATGGTCATCCCCACCATAAGTACATAGCTACATGAAATATGGTCATCCCCACCATAAGTACATAGCTAGATGAAATATGGTCATCCCCACCTTGAGTACATAGCTACATGAAATATGGTCATCCCCACCATGAGTACATAGCTACATGAAATATGGTCATCCCCACCATAAGTACATAGCTAGATGAAATATGGTCATCCCCACCATGAGTACATAGCTAGATGAAATATGGTCATCCCCACCTTGAGTACATAGCTACATGAAATATGGTCATCCCCACCTTGAGTATATAGCTACATGAAATATGGTCATCCCCACCATGAGTACATAGCTACATGAAATATGGTCATCCCCACCATGAGTACATAGCTACATGAAATATGGTCATCCCCACCATGAGTACATAGCTACATGAAATATGGTCATCCCCACCATGAGTACATAGCTACATGAAATATGGTCATCCCCACCATGAGTACATAGCTACATGAAATATGGTCATCCCCACCATGAGTACATAGCTACATGAAATATGCCTTTAAGGCAGTTTTCTTGAGGATGAGCCAAATCCTGTGTAATAAAATTGTACCAGTAAAACTGAAAATCAGCAGCTAACTTTCATGGTGCCTACCATACATATGTGGTCAAAATTCAATCCATATGATGATCAAAAACACTAAAAGTTCCAAACAGAAATTTAAGCTCTAAATTGCTTTTATTAAAAACAAACTGTTTAATAAACTAACATTTCATGTCATCTGTCTGAAAATTGAATAATCTTATTAATTTTTTTTAGACTTTTGGGTCAAACACCTAAGGGAGTCAACAGATTGGTTGAAGATACACAAGCTATACAAGCCCTTGCAGCTCTACTCAAATTGGACAATAAAAAACTGACCCTTAAAAGTCTAAGAACCCTTTCAGAATTTAGTGCAGTACGGTGAGTTTTTAAAGACACATTTTTTGTCATATTTGAGCTTGTAAATTATGGATGTGATTTATTTCATATTCCAATATTTTAAATAAATGATGGAAGAAATCTGTGAGATAGATTTTTGCTCTATGTTAACTGGGATTACATCTTCATTTATTTAATTTTGAGTGTAATTACAGTCGAACCCACTTACCTCGAGCTCGGTTAGCTCGACCACCCCACTAACTCGACGTTTTTATTGGAACCGCCAAATTCTCTCTTTGTCTTTGCATTTTTTCATCGGCTAATTCGATTTTTCTAAGTCGCCGAAACCTAATACCTCGAGCACAAAAGAGGGCCAAATTTGCAACTTAACTTGGTTATCTCGATCCTCGTCAGTTCGCCTAGTAATGCATTTTTATTTCAAAATAGTGTTGACAGCTCGCTTTCTTCAAAACTTCCGGCTATTGTGTGATTCTACGAGATTTCAATAAAAATTTACTGTATGTTATTATCTTCTTTCACTTTCGATCCATGTGTGAATTAGACTTGTTGTTGCTGTGTTACCAGTAAGGTACGTGACTGTGACACTAACACGCGCGTGACGATGAAATCAAATCATTTTCTTAATATTCCAATACATGTATATAATATTATTAATATACACGTCATCACTTTTGTAGTTCGAATTCTGATAAGGAATGATTTTTTAAAGAATTCGCTTACACTTGTTGCCGGCCGAGGTCTAACACACAGCCCACAGCGTGCTGTGATCAACG
The DNA here is from genome assembly GCA_944989445.1 of Ampullaceana balthica. Lineage (NCBI taxonomy): Eukaryota > Metazoa > Mollusca > Gastropoda > Lymnaeidae > Ampullaceana > Ampullaceana balthica. The sequence continues at coordinate 14,988 of CALYLW010001336.1, read as the reverse complement.
GTCAGGGCCGCAATCGTTTTATTTATATATTACAAGACTGAGGAAATTCGAGAGCGTTCTGATAGTAACAGATATCCTGCACGTCAAAAGCATTAAACTTAAAATTACCATATTGATATGTTTATTTATTTTATTTTTTTTATTCGCTGATTCGATGGGCATTACAAATGCTAGCGTATGGGACTAGGCGAGGCGTAAACTTTTACCTTTTAACGCATGCGCAGACATTTGTAAACTGGTAACTTATTTTTAATTAAATTGAATCGAAACATGACAGAGACGTAATCAAAGTCCTTTACTTCGGCATAAATATATATATATATATACATATATATATATATATAAATTCCCGATTAGTCATAACTTTTCCCGACTTTCAAGGCCATTACAAACGCTAGTGGCTGCGAATGGGACTAGGCGAGGCATAAACTTTGACCTTTTAACGCATGCGCAGACAATTGTAAACTGGTAACTTATTTTTGATTAAATGGAATCGAAACATGACAGAGACGTAATCAAAGTCCTTGATTATATATATAAATTCCCGATTAGTCTTAACTTTTCCCCGACTTTCAAGGCCGAGAATTTTTTTTAAAGAATTCCCTACTTTTTCCCGTTTTCCTGAGTGGGAACCATGGTTATATTTAAATTTTAAACGGTCCTTAAAAACGAACGGTCATTACAACCTTAGGAAAGAGTGCAGAAATATTAGGGTTCCGATACGATTCCGATTAATCGTCCCATCACTAATTAACGCTAACTAATTAATCACGTACATAAAGAAATTTCAAGCACATGTTAATATTTTGCCGCCATATTGGTTTTCGTTTTAACTCGATCATCGGTTATGTCGACGCCATTTTTCATACCCCAACGCCGTCGACTTAACCGGTTTCGACTGTATTATTATTTTGTTGCTTAATGATTACTAGATATTTGTTGGTTCTACTTTAGTGCACATTCTCCTTGTCCTTGTAACATGTTCTATTATTTAATCAAATCTAGTACAAGTTAAAACTCCTGAAAGATTTTAAAATGAAAATTTTGCCATTAAATTATAAATTATATGTTTTGAAAACATAATATATCATTAAACCTTAAATATTCTTTTCTTCTTATTGTCAAATTATACAATTTAAAAGATATGGTGGGTCAAAAGATTTAAAGTTTTACCTGGCAGTTAATTGTTGTGTTCTAGACATATTTTACTTTAGATTGCATTATAGAATCATTGTTACAATTACATTTTGAAGGATATCATTCTGAAAATGCTCAGTTGTGAACGTTTCTCTCATCAAAATCCTTAAACACATTTTCAATTATTTTTTGTTATTTCCAGTTGTTGTCCAAGTTTTACAGGTCAAATTCTAGCAGCTAATGTACTTGAAGAGCTGGTAACCCTGGCTGATGATGAAGACAATGACACAGCATACTTTTCTCTGTCAATTCTACTGCGGCTCTGCGACCAAGAACATATCCGACCTGCGCTTGGCTCTGCCGGCATGATCTCCCTCCTGGTGAAGCACATGAGCAGCCGAAGAAAGTTTGTGAACAAAGTGCTGACGCTGAATGCCCTCTGTCTGTGTACCAAAGAATCTGTCAACAGATGTAAGATCCGAGATGCTGGAGGGCTTGAGTTATTGGTGTCAGCTCTGCAAGTAGACAACGACGTCGACTTAGCAAACGGACAGTTTGCTGTCCTCTATGACAGGATCATTAGCTCTCTTCTCAACTTCCTGTACAGCGATGATTGTTTGGGGAAGCTCCTACAACTTGGTCTTGTCAAAGTCCTCACAGAACACCTGATTAGGTGTTGCCAGTTTTCATTTAATGTGGACAATTTGAGCAAGGATATTTCAGTTCTTGTAAATGTGATTGACCAAAAGAAGCAAATGGTTGAAGAGAGATCTAACGGAAATGGGATACTTATCGAAGACAATAAAACTGATCCTTCTGTTAAAATGCAAGCACAGAACTGTGATGCAAAAGTACCAAGTGAAACAAAATCTTGCTGCGACACTACCACATACAAACAAAAGTACAGTGAAGATGGTGCTTTATCGGCAAAGCTAAATGAAAATAATGAGATTAATGATGTTGGCACCTATCCAAAAACTGATAATTACAGTGGTCATGATCCTAATGTTGAAGGTGTTGATGAGATAGAACTGGTAGATGTAAATGATGATCCCCTCATTATAGACAAAGACAGGCTAACGAATAGTGAGGGTATAGTATATGATGAAGCGATGACAGCAGATGTGAGCAACAATTTGACTTCAGATAACACAGAGGACTTGCCACCGCCACCCAGCTCAACGTCTAGACACACGTTCAGTATCAACAGTCCGACCTATCAGGATGAGACCTCTTGGAAGCTGGAAGACTTCACTTCCGGAATGACGTGTAAAACATTCATACCTGACCAAGATCCCCAGAGGCTGAGTCCAAGTTTTACAAGCACAACACACACCTCACCTTACAGCCCGTTTAGCGCTGGAGTCTCTTATTACTCCCCATCTCAGTCATCGCCTACCCATAGCGCCACACATTCACCCCGCCAGTCATCCCTGACCTGTTCCCCTGCATCCAGCGGTGACAGTCCAAACTGGTCATTCTACAGCTCTGAAAACACCAGCTTGGGTCATTCCAATGGAAGCTTCAGCCCCCACTACCACTCTCCCAACCGCTCGCCAGCATCACCCGGTTTTCAAAACCAGTTCAGTCCTCTCAGTAACTCTTTGCCATCTTCTCCCAGCATGCCTTTTGAGGAACTAGAACCAGAGAGCCCAATATTCAATTCACAGATGTCCCTGGTCAGTCAGACAGCCAGCCAAGATTATGCAACACTACCAGGGGACAGGTTACCAAACAAGGCTAAAAATAACTTGGTCACTTCACAAGATAGTTCATCCACAAGCAGCTCAAAGTGTCAGGTTGTTCCAATCAGAAAGGACTTGAGCCTGCTTGTTGACCCGGTATATTCTGCTTCAGAGGATGAGGAGGAGGAATTTGAAAATGAGAGTAGTTCTCAATGTGTTGGAACAAATGTACCCCAGTTTGAAACATCCAGCTTGGGGAACAGAAGTCTTGAAGTGGGAACAGCTGATGTATTTATGTCAGGAAGTTCCCAGCACGTAGAGGAAGGGCTGACAAATTTATTGAACAAAACCAGTCCCCGATTTAGTGAGAACTTTCTCAGTGATGACCATGAGATCAATGATCAGATGGATTTTTCACAGGATGATGAACAAGAGTATCAGGTGCCCACTTCCAGGCTCAAAGATATTACAAGCCAAACATCACCGAAGCGTGGAGCTGGAGAAGCTAGCTTGGAGGTGGCAGGTCAAACCATCAAACGTCGGAAATTGAACCCAGAAACCAATGACTGTACTCCCTTGTCAGATCATTGTGAAGCTGATCTTGCTCCACAGTATACTAGTGATGCTGACTTTTCACTTGCTGACAGAGAACAATGTGCAACAGTTTTTTACAAGGTTCATCAGAGACTGTCATTAAAAAGTAATATCAAATCTGCTAGTGAAGAATCTGGTGAAAGTGTGAATTCAAAAACTAAATCTGAAAACGGAAGCAAACACATTCCAGGCAAATCATCATCAACAAAATTTTCCCCACATTTCGTCAAACCCTTTTTATTTTCTTCATTTTCTCCAACTCTGGTCCAGGCCCTTAGTCCCCTTGCATCTACTTTGCCACATGTGGCTCATTGTGGGACATCAGCTGTCTCAGATAGTCCTTACAGATCACCCATTTCAGATACGGCTTCTAGCCCTAGACCAAGCCAGGAAGGTCTGAAAGATTCAAAGAACCCTCTAGTTAAAATGAATATGACAAAATACAATGCTGTGCAACACTACAAAGAGTCTACCAACAAGAGGACAAAAATATCCAACACAAAAGACAACAAAATTGTAACCGACTCCTTTAACACTAACACTCAAGATCTGGCCAGAATGAACAAAAACCCCATAAAAACCACAGATGAACGAGTAAAAAAAATTCTTAGAACATCTGAATGCAACATTTTGATGCTTTTATCTCGTATCTCTCTTAAACCCAACCCGAATGAATTCCTCACAGGGACAAGCATACTGAGCTGTTTATTGGCATACCTCGGCCAGGCAGCAAACCCCATCAAACGCTGCTGTAGGATACTGGACCGTCTCTACAGCAATCCCCTGATATTTGAGAAACTCATGCTGCTACAGATGCCTGCTCTGCTGGTCAAGTATCTTGTCCTGGAAGGGGATGGAACTTTCCCCTCTCTTATGTTCTGCACCGAATGGGAGAATCAGTTTGGAATACTCCAGAGGAGTAGAATGAATATCAGTGATCTCTTCCCGTTCTCTCAAAGCTCTGACAACTCTGGCTCACAGACTTCAGAATTAGGTCGGCTCATGGATCTGGAATTTGGGAGTGACGCATACAGTCGAATGGTGTCCTCAAAGAACAGTTCTGTCAGATCGTTTTACAGAGAACGGCCCAGCCTCTCTTTGGAGAGCCAGTCAGGCAGAGATGGCTCCAGCAGTGATGATGTGTACGAGGCTGGGTGCAACAGGTCGCAAGTTCGAGTCCAGCTGGGTCTGAAACTGTTGCACAGCCTGGGCTCAGTGGCCATGTCTAACTTTGGTCGAGGAGAGATTCAACACACTCTGACTCGCGGGACACCATCCGATAGGCTAGCAAGCTTGATCAGCTTACTCTACATTCCTCTTGGCTGGTATGTTGTTATGATGATTCTCTCTCAATAAATAACCTGAGATACACGTAACTCTTGAATATGCAAGTTAATTTATTGCTTAATCTACCAGGTAACTTATCTAAAAAAAACTGTCTAGAGATTATGTACAAAACTTTTATTTATTAGAAGGATGATAAGAATCCAGTTTAAATGGATATTTAAGTAGATATTTATTTCTGTAGGTATTTTGACAATATTATATTTAAAAAAGTAACTTTCAAAAGCAAGAAGTAATGGAGAAAATTTGCTTAAACTAATTAATTATCAATTCTATTCTTGTAATTCATTTCTGGTAAATTCAATAGGTAAAAATAACACTTTATGGAAGTTTCTTCTACTAACTCTAGCACTCCAGAACTGTGCTAATGCTCACATCTTGTTTTATATCTACTAACTCTAGCACTCCAGAACTGTGCTAATGCTCACATTTTGTTTTATATCTACTGACTCTAGCACTCCAGAACTGTGCTAATGCTCACCTCTTGTTTTATATCTTCAGTGAACATGCCCCAACTCGCCGTAGTTTCATCCGTCAGTACAATTTGTGGGATCAACTTCTACCCTGCCTTTTCATGTCAGAAGCACCCAGTGCCAGGGAAGCCATTGTGGCGGGAGTGAGTCTTAACCTTCATCTAGAGAACCCAGCTAAGTGTGTGACACTCGTACCAAAACTCTTGTTAAATTCTCAAGCTGCTGAACAAAAACCTCTTTCTGATCTTGTAAGAGACAAATCAAGTGTAGAGTCCCTGTCTGTCAATATGAGGGGCAACACAAACCACAAAGATGATCAAACTGTTGATTCGAAGGAGGAAAGATCTGAAGGTGAAAGTGGTGGATGCCACTATGCCAGGAAGTCACATGATGTAACATTTGTGATTCAAGAGGACAACACGACTCACAGGTTCAAAGCCAGCAAGCAGGACATGGTTCAGAAGTCTAGCATATTTGCTGCCATGTTGGCAGGATCATATATTGAGTCCACCAAGTCAGAGATTGACATATCTGAGCTGAACCCAGGTGTCTTTGAATTTATTATTCATTATCTGCATGGCTGTTCTCTAGGCTGTCAGGTTATTGACTCCATAAGTCCAAAATGTGCAGCCCCTGCTGACTATGAGGGAAAGCAACAACCAGGTGCAAATCTAGACTTTCAGATTGCAGGTGATAAAGGATGTCATCAGGTTACAGGTCATTTACCAAATACAAACAAACCAAACAGTAGTTTTTTACATGGACAGGCAACAGTGTCATCTGCTATTGGACAGGCAGCAGTGTCATCTGCTATTGGACAGGCAGCAGTATCATCTGCTATTGGACAGGCAGCAGTGTCATCTGCTATTGGACAGGCGGCAGTGTCATCTGCTATTGGACAGGCAGCGGTGTCATCTACTATTGGACAGGCGGCAGTGTCATCTGCTATTAAAGACCAAGGTCTTGGAGAAGCTGGACCAGATGGTAAACATGATAGAAGTTCATTCCATTCCATCAATGATATAAGCCAATCTGAAGAATCACTTGACAGTTTGACACTTGAAGATAGAAATGATGGCTCAGAACTCTCCCAAAGTTATTCAGGGGGAGTAATCGCATCTGACAGCAATGAAACTGAAACGGTATCCCCATGTAAGGGAGCAGCAGATAAATTACTGGACCTGATAAATAAGTGTGCAGACATACTTGTTGTGGCGGATCAATTTCTGTTAAGTGATCTTCTGAATTATGTCTGTTCTGTTTTGTCTCACGTCTGCCTTCAGCCCAGTACATGTGAGACCATTTTCCCTCTGGCTTGTTTTTATAAGCTGGATGCACTGGCTGTAGATTGTATGAGAGAAACTCTACTGTCCAATCTGTCCATTCAAGAAGCTGCCTCTATTTATGTGGATCTGGGTGCCTATGGATATAAAGATCAGGCAATGCTGGCCCTGGCAAACTTGTTGGAAAAGGCTTTTAAAGATTAGAGTTATTTTTTTGTGTGTGTTTTGTTTAGGCACAGGTTTATCTAAATGTCAAGTGGATCAAACATGTCATGATACAGAAGAATAATGTATGATGTATTTATTTTAATGATTTAATTTCTTTTTAATTTTACCTGCTATTTTTCTGATACAAAAATAATCTACTATGGTCAATATTATTTACATGGTTAAAGTTAACTCTAACTCTAAAGAAATGTCAATTACAAACTGGGAATGAAAACTTTTTTATGTTGTATTGTCACCTTAATTATTTTACTTTAATATGTTTTATTTTTGCTATTAAAATTAAGGATATTTAGATTATAATTGGATACATGTACTTCATATAAATATATATCTTATAATTATATTTATATAGTTGAAATCTTTTACATGTTTGTCAAATCAACAACTGAAGATTTGTCTTTAAACTGAAGTGAAGAGTGATATAATGGATAAAAAACTAATTAATGTTTGCTGCATATTTTGTTATATATTTTATTTCTTTCAAAAGTAAAGGTTTATATAATGCAGGGATTGCCAGACCTATAGTAACTGAGAGCCATTTTAATAATTTTTTTAATTGTTGAGATCCGCATGGAAGCAATATGGTTCACGACTCCAATCGCAATGAAAAATTGCTTTAGTGACGTATTTTTAAAAAAATATGTTTTATTTGAATATAATGATTTAAACATTTCAGTTGTTTACACCCTAGTCTGGAATTATTTGGATCTAATATAGAAATTACTATATTCTTCTTTAATAAAGCCCCCATCAGCAAAAATTGTTTAGCATGAGCAATATTCCAAGCGATAGCATTACTTGCCTCAGTTAAAGTGACATTTATTTTCTTTGCTGAAAGCTGAAAATAATATCTGCTGCTGACACATTCCAGACTTCAACTCAGCAAGAGTTTGCTTTTTCTTAATGCAAATTGTAGTGGATACTGCAATGCAAACTCTTTATGACTTTTTGATAGTGTCACTTCTGGATTTCCTAGCGGTGTTTGACAGATCAAGTTAATGGTCTTTATCAATTAATGAAGTCTTCTTCCCATTCTGGTAGAAAACTTCTATTTTAATCTTTATACTTTCTTTTCCTGCAACTTATTCCCATATTTAATGTAATGGTCAATACTTCAAAATGCGGATTTTGCAAAACCTGAACCAAAAATTTAATCGTTTATATCACCAACCAACCAGAAACCAATCTCTTTCTTCAACTTTTAAAATTTAAACAAACCCTAATTTTTTCAATCTTTTGTTTCTGTCTATTTTTTTAAAACTTTCATTATATTTAAAATATTATATATTTCAAAGTTCTAAATTCATATATTTGTTCGGTAGCCGCAATGGGAACACAGAAGAGCCGCATGTGGCTTGCGAGCAGCAGTTAGGCCACCTTTGATATAGTGTATAGAAATAAATCCCCAAACAATGACAGAGGAAAAAAAGCTATTGTTTGACAAAATATGCATTCCTGACTGTAACATACTTAATACTTCAGTAATATCCTTGATTAGATTCCCAAGTAATGCTATCCCCTCTCTCCACCAAGTATTCCATAGCACACTTTTTTCACACTCAACTAGATCAATATCTACCACAAGCCACACAGATTCATTAAATCATTATTTAAATTTTCATATCTGTACCAAATAGAATATTACTCAACTGTTCTTGTGGTATTTTAAAAATTTCATTTTGCACAGATATCTGAAATTTGATTATATACCGTATATACTCGTTCGCAAGCAGACCTTTTTTGGACAAAATCTATGGGGAAAAGTTGGGGGTCCGCCTACGAGCGGGACATTAACGTATTTCTGACTGGATATTGAATATCGGTGCTGTTATTGTAGATCAAGGTCCTTTTCTACATTCTACAAGATTCGACTGCTCTACCAGAAGCTATACTATAATATATTATTAAGCATCTGCACTTACCTTATTTAATCATTTTAGTTATTTTTGTGAACGTTTTAATAAATTGTTTTACAAATTTATTTTTCAACAACGAACTTTAATGTACGCGCTTTTGTCACTGTTTACCAAAGAATTTTTTTTTAAAATACCGGTAACTCTTGCCTAACAAGTGTAACAAAGAGCACAAAGACAAAGATAGGCAGTACAAAGTAAGTAAAGAATCATAATGCCAGATTTAGCTTGTAGTTGTTAAAAAGTTTTTACCATTTTGTTTAAGCTGTCTTATTATTTTTGGGGGGTCGGCTTGCAAGCGGGTTATACACTTTTAATACTTTTCTCTTCCAAAAGTTGGGGGGTCGGGTTATGAATGAACTGGCTATAGAACAATTATATACGGTATATGCTATCTCGAGATTGAGTAATACTGATAGTGATTGAATTTATTTTTGATGATGAATGATGCTGAGGTCTTTTCAATGGCATTTTTTAAAGTGGTTAAAATTTCAAGGACTGTATTAAAAAATTTAAAACTCAACCATAATTTGGAATCATTGACTATAACTATAAAGTAACCTTATTGTATTTTTGACAATCACATATTTCTTTGATATCTTCAATTACAATATTTAAAGTCATTTCCGTTCTATGTTGTTTAATTAAAACATTTAACCACGGTCTTAGTGCTTGATGTGTCTGAGGTCAATAATAAATTTTAAAAAATTTCTTTTTAATTAAAACACCAAATTTTGAAAATTAATCTTTTGGCTCATTAAAGTGTTACCCATAACTTTACTTTATAAACACAATTGAAACTACTCCTATTTGTTTAGAATTCATCAAACGGTTCAAGGAGTACATTCGCAATACAGCTTAAGTTTTATTTCAAATACAAGAGCATTTCCTTCCATATTTGATGCATTTCTGATTAATGTATTTTTAATTAATAAGAACAAAAGATTTATAATGAACAGATTGAACCAACAAATAAATAGCTATATCAGTGCCTCTCAAACTCTTTGGTATGGCGGACCGGCAGGAATTTTTACCATTGCACCAGGGACCGGTGCACTATTTTACCTGCACTGAAAATTGTTTTCTGTCCTTTTTTGATAACTTCTGCGGACAGCCCACGGACCGTTTTGGGGGGGGGGGGGGGGGGGGGGGGGGGGGGGGGGGGGGGGGGGTGGGGGGGGGGGGGGGGGGGTGGTGGGGGGTGGGGGGGGGGGGGGGGGGGGGTTGGTGGGGGTGGGGTGGGGGTTTTTTTGGATGGATGTGTTTTGGGAAGAGATTTAGTGGGGGGGTGGGGGGGGAGGTATTGGATGGGTTGGGTTTTAATGGGGGGAAATGGTAAGGGAATATATTTACAATGCAAATGGAAATATTGTTTTATGTCATTTTTTTATTTTATGAGGAGGGGGGACGGGAGGGCGGGAGGAGAGGGCAGGGGACGCGGAACGGGTATAAATATGTGTTGATATGTGAGATGTGTATAAGGTGATTATGGGGTTTTGGTGTTGTTGTGGATTTTTGGAAGTTGAATGGTTATGGTGTTATACAGATATATTACATTATATTGTGTGTTAGATTTTTTTGTTTAGGTTGTTAGTGGGATAAAGAAAAAATTGTAATAAATTTAATTATTTTTCTGTTAAGTTTAATAGTACATGTATTTATTAAGACAAAGTTGTTTGGAGTTTATAAATACAGGTAGTTACTAATTATCTGTAAAATATGGTATAATATTATGTGTAACAAGGTGAATATTCAGTAGGTTAAGTTTGTTAAAGGATTGGTAATGAATACTTGTGTGTATATTTGATATGTTGTGTATTTGGGGTTATTGATATGATTGTTTGAATGGTTTTATTAATTGTATTTAAGTAAATGGAATAAATTTGATAGATTTTAGGAGATGATTTAAATGGTGTAGATTATGGGGGAGAGAAGGGGGGGTTAGTTTTAAGTTTTGTGGGGATTATGTTGTGTTTTTTGTTTAGGAAGTAGTGTGTTTAAATTGTTGTATATGGTGGTGGTGTTGAGGGTATATGAAGTTATGAATGTTGTTGTTGGTTAGTTGTTGGTAAATTTGGATATATTATATGGTATTGTTAAGTGTGGGTTTTTTTGTTTTTTGTGAAAGTTATTATAAGTAGTTTTGGATTGGTTATTCTCACATATGTCTCACATCTCTATATGATCTTGAAACATTTATTCTGCTTTTTATATGAGTTTGAAATGTATCTGGAAAGAGAATGTGTGTGGTGTTACAGGAGAGAGAGTATGTATTAACTTAGGTTGTGATAGAAGGAAGTATGTTAATAGTCGTTTAAATAGGGAGATTGTATTGTTTTATGTTATTAGGTGTTTACATTAATATGGATGTAATATTAATTTAATACATTATTAATAATTTGGTTTGTATATTATATTAGTTAGTTGTATTATGAATTAGATTTAAGAAATATGTATGTGAGAGAAAAGTTATGGTTGTTAATTATGATGGGATAAATCTTAAAGGGGAAATTTTTTTATTAATTAATTAAGATCTATTAATAATTTAATT
>CALYLW010001335.1:0-151429 GCA_944989445.1 Ampullaceana balthica | reverse complement strand
ATTCCTATTAGTAAACTAGGGGTTGTAGGGCGCCTATAAAAACTACTATTATTCAAATCTCACATGATATTTATTTTAATATATACAAACTTAATCCCAGTATTTGTATAGTGATATCCCAGTAAAGAAAATGAGGTATATTGTTACTTTATAACCATTGTATGAATAATACGGTGGACGGACATTTCGACCCTGGACGGTTCGACCCGGACCGTTCGACCCTGCCAGTTCGACCACAGGACTTTTCGACCCCAGGACGTTTCGAACCCGGTCGGTTCGACCATGGACGCAGCGGCTTAGCGTGGGTATGTGCCGCCCGGGGCAGAACGCAGGTATGTCAACACACACACACACATATTTCCAAAAATATGTTGATGCTATTGAGAAAAGATAATTTTTAATTTTAAAAAAGAGATAATATGGACCATTTAAATTTTGTATGTTAAAAATAAATATATGTATAAAAGCTTTCAATTCTTAAATAAAACTCAATTTTTATGCTTTTCCTCATGGCACAATCTTTGATGTATCAATGTTGTCGGTAATGGAGTGCTCAATAGACAAAATAGATATAGATTAGTCCCCCTTGGTCTCCTCATTATTGATCGAAGTTAATTTTACATTTACGAAATTTTATAGAAGCTTCTCTCAAATTGAAAGAAATGTTGGAATTAATGATATTTTAATAGGCAGGTTAACCTGGAGCCTAAATATCTCAATAAACCTGGGTAAATTAATTGGTCTTCAATTCTTTGTTTATTTTTTTACTTTTGAGTTAAAATAGTCTTTAAATTGCTTGAAAATGTCATGTGAGATACTTTGAATGCTCAAATTTGATGCCAAAAAACAAAATTCCAGTTGAATATTATTTTCCAAATTCTGTAATTTGCAAAAACCTCACAAGAATATCTGCAGAAACAGCATTTTTCTCAACTTTTTTTCTACATTGCATTGCAAAATATTCACTTTGATCACCAAAAATTTGCTCACTCGTTCTTTGACTGGAATTTTCGAGTAAAATAATAATGTCTCCACATAACATTTTAGGAGGTGCCATTCTTTAAGTAGTCCATTAGTTTTTATGTGAGTTGCCTCTGCGAAGCATTGTTTTACCACTATACATTGGTAAATAATTTCGGGCGTCATTGACTTCATAAAGTACATGTTTCCAAATGTCCAAAGGAAAGAAAAAAAAGAAAAAAGAAGAAGAAGATTTCATTGAGACTCAAATTCCTGAGTCTTTTCGTGTTGTTCGATTTTCATCTGCTTCTGACAGTTTTTCTTTAGCTTTCAAAATAACATGAAAATGGCTCCATAGCATATCCACTATTTTGTATCCTAAAGTTTGTTAAAATTCTTGCATGTAGCAGCAATTAGATCTTTTAAATGGTGTGGATGACATAGAAAATAATGTGAGATTTGACATTGAGATTTATATCTTTGAGTCTTTTTTGTACTCGTGTATACACATTTTCCAAGCATATTCTTATACTACTTCAGCCTCTTAGTTTTTTAGTTCAGAAGCATTAGTATCATATGACTTTAGATTCATTATGGAGTTTTAAATTTTGGCATTTGAAACGTTTATTTCTTTTAGCAAAATTTTTACCATGGATTTTCTATTATTTTTTTTAAACCTTTCTTTAAAGTTTTTCACTTTTAGAAGCTAGTTAACAGTGAGGAATGTTCCACCCCAAACAAAGTGTCGCCCTGAACATTCGATTGGCTAATGTTTGAAATTGATAGGGTACAATAATTTTCGCTTCAACAACAGGAGCGTCTGTCAAATTTAAAGAATCAAATAAGTTACCAGCAGATCAGTGTCACATCTCATAATAAACCGCTTGGTTTTTCAGTCCAGGGGAACTTATATCCCAAGAATCTATATCAAATACGGAGTTAGAAGTTTTGGCTGTAGAAACGTTCACATATTTTAGTATAGTTCTTTTATTTCTTTCATTAATGTCCTATTTGGTTTTTATTTTATTTTCAAAAAAAAAGTTCCACTCTCTTTTCAAATTGTATTTTTTATAAAGTTAATTAACGACGAGGAATTTGCCGCCCCTAAAAAAGTGCCGCCCGGGGCATTTGTCCCCCTTGCCCTCCTCTCACTACGCCACTGCATGGACGGTTCGACCACGGACGATTCGACCCCTTCGTATCTACACCGTATAATTTGTTAATATATTTGTAAAATATACTTTTTAAAATTTTATTATTTTTAAAATTAATTTTCGGTATAAAAATAATTTAGCTTAAAATTATTATACATTAAAAATTAAATACATGAAATTGTTATTGACAACCAGTCAATTTTCAACTCGAATTCATGATTGTGATCAATGCGCCATTCCTCTGAGGTAGAAAGTCCTTCAAACCAATCCAACTCTCCCCCCCCCGGGTTATAAAGCAAAGGGGAGTTAAGACAGATTCAGTCTGTAAATGTTTGTCGCGTTTGAACAAAATCAATACTTTTATTTAGTCTCATATAAGGGATTTATAGTCAAAAACTTTGTTTTTACGGGACTTTTGTATTAGTTTATTTCAATATAACTATATGTAGAGGCGTGCTTTTGTTTACATTTTACGTTTCACGCTGAGTTCGGTCCAGCAATCGGTGAATATACCTATCCCCTCCCCCCCCCATTTTACAGCAAAGGGGAAGTTAAGGCAGTCTCAGTCTGTAAATGTTTATCGCGTTTGAACATGATCAATAATTTTAGTTATGTCTCTTATATAAGGGATTTAGAGTCAAGAACTTTGTTTTTACGTTTTAAAAAAAAATTAAATCCCATATATTAACTTCACCGCCCGTCGGCGGAAAAACAAAAGTCAAAAATGACCCATTTCCCATGATCCTATCGAGCTGAAATTTTGCACATATAGTTGTGTCACGTAACAATGCATTGCATAAAAATTTCAGATCGATCAATAATGGCGTAATTAAATTAGTGAATTTTTAGTTTATAGCATGTGTAGTCAATCATCTGATATAGTTGACCCCCACGGGTCACTGGTTTCACTCCAGCCCTCGATGTCACTGGGGTCTGTCACGGTCTGTCTATTGAATATAATGAATACTTTTAGTTATGTCTCATATATAAGGGATTTATAGTAAAAAACTTTGTTTTTACGGGTTGTTTTTTAAAAAAATATTTATACTACACATTTTTTCTTTCGTCAGTGGTCAAACCATCCATGGGGTCGAATCGTCCAAAGTCTAACCGTCATTTGATCGAATAGGCAGGGTCGAATCGCCCTGAATCGAAATGTCTGACCACCCCTAGACAGGGTGGTTACTGAGGTTATATATAAATTATGTCTGTATACCCGGGGCATCTTACGGTAGTCTTGTAAATATCAAGATTACAGGTTGTCCAAAACAGGTTTCATAAATACGTACACACACAACAACTTACCACCCACACACACATATACAGCGGCGTAGCGTGGGTATGTGCCACCCTGGGCAGAAACCAAATTTGCCGCCCCCCCCCCGCCAAAAAATATGTTAAAGCTATAAAGTGAAAAAAAAATAATAATTAGAAAGTAATAAAAGAACACTATATATTTCTATGTTAAAATGAAAGGCTTCATTTCTTTAATGAAATAAAGTTGTATGTTTTTCCTCATGGCTCAATCTTTCATGTATTAATGGTTTCAGCCATGCCATGCTCAATAGCCAAAATAGCAATTGGAAATTTTGGTGTATTCGTAAATGATCGTGATTACTTTTTTCATTAAAATAATTTTAGAGAAGTCTTTTTAACACCTTGCATTACTCAAGCCAGCTGTAAGCATTGTTCGAATTAATTATATTATTTTAGACAGGTTAACTTCGGGCCTACATATCTTTATAAACTTAAATAAAACACCTATTATTGAATTCCTTAGGTTTTTTTTCACTTCATGGGGCTAAAATATTCCTTGTCTGACTATGTCATGCGGGATATTTTGAATACTCTAATTTGAAGACAAAATTTTAAATTCCAGTAGATTACCTGGTTTACGAAAATCATGACTGTTTTCTAAATTCTATATAACTAACAAAGCTTCGCACGAATTTATACACTAATCTCATCTTATGAAGAAACCAAATTTCTTCTAAACTGTTATTCTACATAGCATAGATACTTACATATTTGCTTCGATCACCAACATTTTGCTCTCTTGTTCTTTGTTTGGATGGTTCGTTTTATCAAATGTCAAAGCATCCCTTTAGTATTCCATTCCATTAGTTTCTCTGTGAGTACCCACTGCTAAGAATTTTTTGAGCACTATATGTTTGTAAAGAATTTCGGGCATTTTTTTATATAACTTTGAAAATAAAAATATTTAATTGTGACAAGCAAAGTTCCTGCGTCTGTTGAGCGTTTTTGTCTGCATCTTTCAGTTCTATAGCTTACAAAGTAACTTCAAAATGGCACAATTGTATATTCACGTTTTTGTATCCCGAAGTCTGAATGCCTTGTTTGTAGAAGCAATTAGGTATTTCCAACAGTGTATTGACTTGAAAAAGAATGCATAACAACGCAGTTGTACTAAAATAGTTGGAGAATTCGTTTCAGTTGGAGTATCATGTTAACAAAATAGGTATAATTGATTGAATGAGTTTGACATGAGATTTTATGTTTTTGCGCCTTTGTTGAACACTTGTAAACTTTCCAGCCCTTAAGAAGTATTAACATACGTTTGGCCTGTGAAGTCCATTAATTTAAGATTATCATTTATTCAAAATCATATCAGAAATGTCGTAAGCAGATTCACTTTTGCTTGAATGAAATCTTTGAAAGATACCACAGCGTCTACTTTTGATTTTCAATCTTTACGTATCACATAACTGGACTTATTTTATCCTTATGTCAAATATATGAAGAGCTTTCAAATACAATGGAATAATAGTAGATGTCTTGTTATTGAAGAAAGATGATTTTTCGTGAACTGTATCTCCTAAAATTGCTATGAGCTCAGTTTGAATTTTAGATGACAAGTTTTTTTACCCATTTTCCAACTGTTCTCAGAGTGCTCGAACGTACTTTGCAAGCTAATGCATTAGTTCCAGAAAATTGCCTTTATTCGCAACAGTATTGCCCTCTCTGTTACTTCGAAAAGTCACATTCAACTTCGCCAGAATTTAATAATGTCAAATACTCAAACAAGAACTTCTAGCCACTTTGTTTTCTCTTTTACAACTAATTGTCGGTCTTTATTAATAGTCTATTCTTTTCTATCCAATTCCTGATGCCTTCAATTTGCAAAAATCTTCGGTAATGTTGAGTACTTATTGAGTACTTATGTTGGATTTTCTTTTATTTTATAAAATTTATTTTCACGTTTTAACAATTAGCTAATTAACAACGAGGAATTTGCCCCCCCCCCACACACACAAATTTTGTATTTATTTGTGCCAAGTTTTAATTCCACTAGATAAGCAATTGTTTCCATTATTTTTGTTTATGCCATGAATCAAAAGTCATTAAATTTAAAAATAAGCCATATAAATACGCCAACAATATTTTCCAGTAGTTCACTTACGTTAAAATCAAACTTGAATCAATTATATATACCTGCACATTATTGCCATACTGTTATACCTATGTTTTCCAGCTCAGTAACAATAGTATCAGATGATTTTAGATTTATAATGGAGTTTCAAGTTTTGGCATTAGAAGCGCTCTCGTATTTTAATGTAGTACTTCATTTCGTTTAATTTTTTTATCTTGGTTTTATTTTATTTTATTAAACTTTTTTTCCCATTTTAATAATTAGCTTATTAACAACTAGGAATTTGTCGCCCGATTTTTACAACTGGGGCGGCTGTCAAATTTTAAGAATCAATGAATTTATCGCACATCAGTGTCACGTTCTCATACTAATTTTCTTTAAAAATTACAGTAGTATTAGTATCAGAAGAATTTATATCCAATAAGGAGTTTTAAGTTTTGACAGTTAAAGCGTTCACGTGCTTTTGGATAGTTCCTTTATTTATTTTATTAATTTATTATTTGGCTTTTCTTTAATATCGATTTAAAAAAAATCCTCTTTCTTTTAAAATTTTCATTTTAAGAAAATAATTAACGTTTAGGAATTTGCCGCCCCTGGCAAAGTGCCACCTGGGACATTTGCCCCACTGCCCCCCTCGCTACGCCACTAAACATATATATATATATATATATATATATATATATATATATATATATATATATATAATATACTAACACAGATACAAATATACAAACAGAGCCGGATTTCTGCCTAGGCCTACAAGGCCTCAGTCTAGAGGCCCAGTTAGCCTAGGGGCCTCGGTGGCGGAATCTTTACATTAGCCAGAGTCAAACTGGTCAATGATAAACCTAACTTATGTGTAGCGTACTGTCATTTATGTGGCTGTTAGGATAGTTAATGTTTATTGAATACTTATATGTATGTTATTATCTTTATGTAAAGCGCCGTTATCCCAGTTCCTTTCTTGGGAACAGCGCTATATATATATAGATTATCAAGGGATTATTATAATTAAAAAATTATTTAGCATCTAACATTGGAGAGAATAGAGTCAATTTACAATCTGTATTGTATAGAGAGTGAGAAATAATGTAGTTAATTGACTATGATGAAGCCATTCGTTCTTTTTCACAGAAGAACGTTCGTCGTTTGATTATATATATGTTAGAGGCAAAGTGTGAAATTCAAGCAATCTATAGAATGCCTAGGCAATGTATAGAATGCCTGATGGTTTCAGGTAAAGTATGAAATGATGGCTATTTCATACATTGCCTAGGCATTCTATAGAATGCTGAGTTGTCTACAGGCAAAGTATGTAATTGGCCTACCCCGGCCATTTTTCCAGCCACTGATGTTGGCGGTGGCGCTTTGGTCGTTGTTTGATGATGGCGATCGAAGTCTGTGAGTGTTGAAAGTTATTGTAAGACAGTGTTAAGCCGGTACGAGGTTCCACTACCAAAATCAAAGACAATATTGCCTAAATTCTTCTCGCGACGTCAGTTTATATCATCCGGCTGATATTCCACAGACGTTCTCCCATAACGTTTCCCCTTGGATTGCTGTGTGACCATGTTGGAAGAGAATATAGTGCTAGGACAGGAATCACGCCATGTAGACATGCAACGCTGATTATACGATGAGTTATCTAAAGTAAGAGCCAATGCTGCTAAAAACAGCGTTTTTTAAACAGAAACTGTTACCAAAGATTGGTGGATGATGTGAAAATGGCTAAAAGCAAGAACCACGGGACTATTGGCTGGTGAAACAATATGATGTCATGATGGGTGGAAAATAAGAGTAAAATGATCTACCCTGTTGAAAGTGAGTGCCACTCTGTTTTGCGTCGCGGACTTTGAGATATATGACGTACATCATAAAGCACATTTGGCCATTGGTTATGGAGGACGGTACAGAATGTTGAAAGAACTTTCACCCAAATACACGAAAGCATGATATTGAACTGTGTATTAAATTTATGTGAACCTTTCCAGAAAAAACAAAAAAGTATAAAAAAAGGCATTGTGGTCAAGCCAATGGCTTTTTCTGAATTCATCTCTCGTTGTCAGGTAGGTCTTATCGACTTTCAATCACATTCTGATGGGGAATACAATTTTATAATGGTGTATCAAGAACATCCCACCAAGTTCGCGGTTCTCAGGGCCCTGACGACAAAGATGGCACAAGTAGCATACCAGCTCGTAGGCATATTTACGTTGCTTGGTGCTCCCAACGATTCTACAGTCAAATAACGGCAGGGAATTTGCAAACAATGTGGTAAGCAGCCTAAAGGAATACTGGTCCACCTTGAAGATCGTTCATGGTAAGCCGCGCCACATACAAAGCCAGGGGAGCGTCGAAAGAGCTAACTAGGACATCGAAAATATGCTGTGTGCTTGTATGCAAGATGAAATAACTGGCCACTGGAGTGAGGGGTTACGGTTCGTCAAGAAGGACAGAGCTTTTCATTCTGATATTAAAAGATAACCATACAAATCTCTCTTTGGATGCAGAGCTAAAGTAGGCCTCACAATGTAGTCCCTTACCTGACAATGTTTTACAAGATGTGGAATCAGAGGAAGATCTCTAAAAATATTACAGAGCGTACATCATGTGCTTTATTTTGTATTACATCCACTTTAAAATACGTAATTATCAATAGTCTTTTGTTGTGCTCGTTTTACACTTTGCCTAATTGAAATCCGGCATTCTATAGAATGCTTAGGCAAAGTATGCAAAAGTTTTACAAATTATTTACTTTGCCCGAAACATCAGCATTCTATACATTGCCTAGGCATTCTATAGAATGCCTGATTTCACACTTTGCCTGTAGCATATACATTTTATAGAATAATGTAACTATAGTAACACATACGGTATAATTCTGATGTTTATTAAAATATTTAAATTTGCCTAAAATTATATGTTCTGTACTACTGCATTTAATTTCCTTAATTTCTAATATAGCTTCCAGATGGTTAGGGGGCCCAAATGTTAAGTTCATAGGGACCATGGGTATCTATGTCCGGCCCTGTTTACAAATAAATATACTAATATATAATTTTAAAAACACGGAAGTTAATAAAAAACAATTTTCCCGTCAGTGACGCGTCACACCAAAAAGCACCAGTGCTGATTTATTTAATATTAAATTATACTTGAGTAAATGTGTCTAAGAAGATTATTTATAAGATACTACAATAAGAATACAAATTACTACTATATGAAACTTATTATTAATGGCAGGTGTTATGTAATGGTTTCTTTTAATGTAAAATAGAATAATATATAAAATAAAAAATTTAAATGACAAAATAGTTTTTAAAATTGTATTCATTTCGAATCAGAGAAAACTTTTAAATTTCTGTATTAACTTTAAGATATATGCATATATAACTGTTTGTGTGATGCGTAATCTACTCTTTCCTGACTTTCATAGATAGAAATATCTATTTTATACAAGTGGTACACCACTTGACTTCGACTCCTATTATTTGGGAGATAATGTCAATGAACTGTCAGAATTCCTGTAATACATACAACCCTTTAGTGTAATTTCAATACACTCATCTCACTGGTTCTTGCTATAACAATTTCAGATGTTTTTGGGGTGAAATAAGTAACTTATGCTGATTAGTAAAACTAGTCGTGAGTTTCTCAACATTACTACATGCTTAATGTTAAAGTATATATAAAAAATTCGACACATTAAGAAGCTAGTGATGACAGTTACTGATTACCATTATAAATTTTTTTTTAAATTGATATTAATTTTATTCCTTTTGTCCTTATAAAAATGTATGTTTAATTATAGTAACATACGAATACTTAAAAGTTGACTTTAAATGTATTTATAATATAAATTAGAGTTATATTATATGGGATGGAAAGCACACTCGACTAGTTTACCGAAGGACATGGGCTCGAATCTTCGTGCAGGAAGGGATTTGTTCAAGGTGCTAAGGGCGTCTCTGTGTACACACAGCTCCGAATGTGCCCCTGAAACAGCGCTCTCTCTCTCTCTGTCTGTCTCTCTCTCTCTCTCACGACCTCCTACTCACACTGGAATGTAGTAAAGTCTCTATCTTGGATCGCTTAGATATTAGTGAGCCTTTGACACCTTTGACCATCAAACACTACTCAAAACCCTACAAAATTACTTCGGATTTTCTGGCTAAGTACTGGCTTTGTTTCAATCCTACATATTTAAAAGATGATATGTAGTATCAATGGATGACTGTCTCTCTAACAGAGCTGACTTGGTTTATGTTGTACCTCAGACCTCCGTTTTTGGTCCGGTACAATGTTTGGACTATATACAAGGCCACCACTTTTACTGCTCGAAACGCATTCATTGAAAAGCCAATCATTTGAAGATGATACTCAGCTATACACTCACACTGATCCCCCTGATATTGACTCCCCTCTCCAGTTGATGCAGTAGTGCATTGGTGGAGTAAAGTCTCTGATGACTTTCAGCAAGATCAAGCTGAATGATGACGAGTTCGAAGCACTCCTCTTTTGCAATAATAAATCATGCAGTACTTTGTCTCTTCCGAATTCTATTCAGGTAGCTAGTTCGGTTACCAACTTCAACTATTAATATTGGCTACATTATTTTGTAACATATCTACTAACATCTTCATCACTCACATCTGTCACTCTCTCTACACCGTCATCCGTCAGAACAGCTCAATCCGTTATTACGTAACAGTTACTGCAACGAAAACTGCAGTCTGTGCTCTTGTTATCGCTCGTATTGAATATTGTAATTCTATTCTTTAAGGTGCACCAAAACAATGCCTTGAAAAACTACAGAAAGTTCAAAGTTTCGCTGCAAGGCTAGTTCTTAAGGCAATAAAACATGACCAAATTACTCTGCTACTTTACTTACTTCAAGCCCATCTCATTAGCTACACGCTTCTGCAGAAACACTTATTTTTTCTGTTTCTAAGAACAGCGCTAAAACAATTGGCAATAGGTCTTTCTCTTTTTGTGCGGCCAAAAATGGAATTCTTTACCATTACACATTCGCAGGATTCCAACTACTGAGGTCTTCAAGATTGCACTAAAGTCACATCTCTTCAAACTTTACTTTCAAAATTAATTAAACAACGTTTTCTTCTAACGAAAAACGCAGCATATGTATACATCACTCTCATTTATGTGGTAGTTAGGTCAGTTAGGATAATATGTCAATTTAGTGCATGGATACTTATATGTATGTTGCTATTTTTAAGTAAAGCACTGTGAGCCCAGTTTGTACAGCGCTATATAAACAATCGATTTATTATTAATTTTATTCTTATTCTTATTCGTTTCTATATTCAAATTAAATATATAATTTAAACCATATGGATTCACAAATTATACATGTTTTTGGTCTGTAAAGATAGGTACTATCTACCTACAGTCTATATATCATGGTGTATGTTTGAATGTTTGCTTGCTTGCCCAAAACACTTTGGATTAAATTATCTTAATGTATCTCTACTAGCCAGGGTCGGATTAAGACTGTACGGGGCTGCAATTCAAACTAGGGCCCTATCCAGCTAGTGTTGCTAGCAGCTAATATAAGACTGTAACTTGCAAATATTCATCCAAAATGATTATTCATGAAAAAACCGAATTCGAAGAAATAACTTTTTGCCGTTATCCTAAAAGTGAGTGTAAAAGACAATTCATAAAATTAAAAAACACATGAAAATAAAAATTTCACACCCCACCCGGGGATCGATCCCGCCACCGCTTGCACCACAAGCCTTAGTACATCTCATCCGGCCACGAAAGCTCAACTAGGGTTTCCAATTTAAAATATATATATAATATTCTTTAATAATTTCTGTTATTTCGCCTATCAAATCAGGTTTTTTGATTGCTAAGACTATCGTGTCGGAAAAGAGATCATTTTAATAGATGAGATTTTATTAATTTATCATATTTTCAGCAATTCATGTATACATTTGTCCACATTTATTATAAAATATGCTAAGTTTGGGGGCCCTAAATCATCGGGGGCCCCTGGCTTTAGCCCGTTCAGCGTTAATCCGCCATAGCTACTAGCTGACCCGCGTTATAGCATACGCCTCTAATGCTTTAGTGACGGGTAAAGACTTCCTTAACGACACAGTTGTCAAAATGGGGTGGGTTTGGGCAAACGGCTGTGAGTGAATGAAAAGAAGGAACTCTGGAGAGACCCGCGGCGTATCACCCGTAAAAAATGACGGAAGTGTTCAGCTGAAATCTATTTATTTTTAAAAAATGCACTTTTTTAGGGCGCCCACCTTTTTCAAAATCCCAATTAACTTGTCCTTGTTTGATCAATACGAAATATTAAACTTTCTGAAATGTACACAAAGTATTTTATAACTTTTTACATTGTTCCCTTTTAGCAAAATTAAAATATCAGCGAAAACAATGACGTCATATAATTATTATTTTTTACAGCGCATATTTAATTTGCACACCTTTTGATGCATTGGTGCAGTAATTTGGTGCGCTGTTTCTAAAATTAGTATCTGTTGAACATACTTGCAGCTTGGTGTCTCGCAGGGTCCGATCACGAAGAGAATTATATATATAGATAGAATTAACATGAAACATGTTAACTTTTTTTCTATAGTGTCGTGATGCGTATTATATTGAGCAACCTTTTCTGTCGCGCAATAAGGTGCGTATTTTTTGTGTTTATAGTGTTTTAAAAACAACTGTGTAATACATAACCTGAATTCTAAACATGTTATAAGAATAAGTTAATAAAAAAAGGCTGGAGATTAGATATTTTATAACAATATAAGATTCCATTTACGGTTTGGATTTATCTATAAGCCTGTTGTTTTTTACTTTTGGAAGTAATTTGTAAACATTATTTTCTATTTTTTATTACGATCCGTTGCATGACTCGGACAACACACGAATGTGAGAGACTGCCAATATACTGGAGAATTAAGGGATTTTTACTATTTGCGGATTCGGATTGTTTTGCCCTAATATTTGCCGGAACCGGATTCCAAATCCGGATATTTCCACATTTAAGTGTAAGAGCTAAGAGCGTTGACTTTACTACTTTATATCTAGTATTTAATTATATTTATTAAAATATTTATTATCCAACAAATGGAGTGTATCTGCTATCTATAAAGACGTTTTGTGACACTGTCAACGTCAACGATGAACATTTTACGATGAATTGAATGAACGAACGTGAATGAAGTTTAACGAACTTTTTAGTGTGTACCAAGCGAACAGTTTTGTACTTAGTGTGTTGTGTGGTGTACAAGAAGTCGCGATATAGAGCCATAATAAAAACTTCTTTTATTTAGAAGATTTAAGTTTAATATGATTTTAGTTAACTTAGTTTGTTATCTTATGTAGTAAAGTAATATATATACTTGTAACTTTTTAACTTAATGTTTTTTGTCTCGTATTGAAAATGATTGTTTTACTATAGTTTGCATGGATTTGAATGATTTCATGATCAATGCTTGTTAATTTGTTTATTTTGTTTTAAATTCATTATTTAATGTATAACTTAATTTGTTACTTAACTGATTTTGTATTATTATAATATTCACAATAGACTAGAGTTTTAAATTTATAAGACTGAATAAGATATAACACATCAGACAAGCTACATTATTTTTTTAAAGTTCGAAAATCAAATCACAATTGCAACTGCTATTTAAAGTTCAACGGAAAATAACAACACAAAACATATAATTATTACAATGATGTAACTTATATCATCAAAGTAAACTGTTTAAATGTAGATAAAGAATT
The DNA here is from genome assembly GCA_944989445.1 of Ampullaceana balthica. Taxonomy (NCBI): domain Eukaryota; kingdom Metazoa; phylum Mollusca; class Gastropoda; family Lymnaeidae; genus Ampullaceana; species Ampullaceana balthica. The sequence continues at coordinate 138,148 of CALYLW010001335.1, read as the reverse complement.
GAAAATACTGAATGATTAACTATGTCAAGGTACTAGAAGAAGTTTAAAACGAAAGCCAACACTTAGCCTGCCACGGTTTCCAAGGCCACTGTTTAAATATAAAGTTTATAGTTTAAACTAGTTGTTACAAAATAAACTTACAATTTGTATTTCTTAACCTAAAATTATATTTTTTTACATAAAATTAATATATCATTATATTAGCTATAACAATGAAAATAATTTAATGACATGAGTAAATAAAATAGTTACTAGTTAGTAGTTGCTATTTACTAGTAAGTTGTAACATGGTACTCAGCAGTACTTGTTACCTTTAAATTTGTAGTTTGTTTCTTCAATTTTTAAGTTTCAAAAATTTTAAGTGTTTGTCATACCCAAATTCTTTTTCAAGAACAATAACATTCCAAATTTGTTCGTCGAAAAGCGAGAACGCATATCATCATTTATCTGCCCGGCTGTGCTGAATGCTCTCTCACTATCCATTCTTGTTAAATGTACTGTTTTCTGGTTATTGTTTTTACTTTATATAGATTTGTTTCTAAACTTATTAATATTAATATACTTTGATTTTTAAAAAAATGATTTACTACATTGATATCCGGATAATATCCGCATCTGCCTTACGTATTTTACGAATCCGGATAGTAGCGAAAATCCCTATATACGGTCCGGATATCAGAAATATATATAGGGATATATATTATATATATATATATATATATATATATATGTATTTATGTATTAAAACACACACATACACACACACACTCACATGTCAGGGTTATGAGAACCACTGTGGGTGAATGTTTGAACACAAGAGTGGACACTAGTTCACGGGCAGTATCTGAATTAACTCAGATCACGTGAGTGGGTTTTGGTGAGAGTTCCACAAGACAGACGAGGTCTGAGAGTGGCCAAGGGCTGTCAAGTTGGTACGGAGTGATATAATAGGTTTATAGCGGGACTAGACATGTGGCCATGGTAGGTCATGTTGGTACGGAGTGATATAATAGGTTTATAGCGGGACTAGACATGTGGTCAAGGGTGGTCGAGTTGGTACGGAGTGATATAATAAGTATTATAGTGGGATTAGACATGTGGCCATGGTAGGTCATGTCGGATACGGAGTGATATAATAGGATAATAGTGTTACTAGGCATGTGGTCAAGTGAAGTCATCTTGATACGGAGTGATATATAATAGATTTATAGTGGGACTAGACACTTTTGCCAAGGTAACTGGAGTTGGTACGGAATGATATAATAGGATTATAGAGGGACTAGACATTGGTGAGGGGGAGCGTTTATAGATATACTGGAAATGAAAGACAGTCTGGGAGACTTGCTTAGTGGACTACTAGTGAGCCAGTAGTTGTGAGAATATAAAAAAAACACAGCCATGTGTGGTTTCGCAATTTCAGCTCATTCGTGATAGTTTGCACAAATCGTACTACCTGGTCCATCTGAATAAACACTTGAATATTCGATATCATTGTGTCCCTTATCTGTGTACTGGCTGAGGGACGGAAAGAAAGTCGATCCTAAAAACCATAGACATAACAACAGACACACACACACACACGGTCACACACACACAGACACACACACACCTATTGTTTGTACACACTACCAGTCATTGGTTTCTTAGAATTTCTTCCTTTATAATGAGATCATTGCAACGCACGAAGGGTCACTAATATATATATATATATATATAAATTTACAAATATATAATTTTGATAACATTGATGCCTAAAAATAAATATTTTGTGTAAGTAGGCAACTTGTTATCTCGGGCTAATAATGGAACTTCAGTTATTTTGTCTGGACGTGCATTAAAATTGTATTTTAGGTCAGCGCCGCGACACACACCAAAGCGCCAGTATTGATGTTTTATTTAATACTAGCAGACCCGTCGTGCGTTGCAACGATCTCAGTAAAATGATTAAGTTTAAAGAAACCAATGAGTGAATGAGTGGCATATATTAAAAACATTTATGCCAGAAACCTTCGCGGAAGTTTGCAAATAAACAAAATCCAAGTTTCCTACCAAACGGATAAATAAATTAATAATTAAAAAGCTTACAAAATAAAAAACAATATTAAGTCAAGGGGCCCAGCCGAAAAATGAGTGAGAATTAAATTTTTTAATGCCATTGTACTCAAGCAAAATTTCTCAATATCGTGCAAAATTGAAAGGGGAATAAATTATTACTGTGCAGTAAAAATGACATTTGGGGCCCCCAGCTCCGTGGGAATGGACTATAGGAGTTCAGTGCCCTATAGTAATATAATCTAGGTTCTTAAATTTTTATATTCTAAGTTTAGTCAAAATCCATTTATTTTCTCATAATTTAGCGCTTAAACTAATTTTAATATAGTTAATATAGTGTTTTTAAAAAATGACATTTAGGGGCCCCTGGGCCCATTCGGTGAAAGATGTCAACTTCAAAAACCTGTTCAATTTAATTCAGTTTCGTCATAGATATATTCCTCAAAATCGTGAAAAATTGAATGTGGAAAAATATCTTAAACATATACGAAGAAAAGACATTTGGGGCCCCAGCCCCGAAGGAATGGACATTTGAAGTTTTGTGCCCTATAGTATTTTAATATGGGTTACCTAGTTTTTGTACACAAATTTTTGTTAAGATCCAATTATTTACTCAGTAACAACCCCATAAACTAATTTTTATAAAGCTCGTATAAGCAAAAAACGACATTAAGGGCCACAGGGCCCAATTATTGGAAGAATTAAAGTGCGAAAGACATGTTCATTTGAATAATTTCAAAATACATACATATATTTATATTTCTCAATATTGTTAAAAATTGAATCGACGATAAAACATTAAACATTTACTAAAAAAGACATTTTGGGTCACATGCCCCGAGGGAATGAAACTTAGGAGTTCAGTGCCCTATAGTAATAAAATATAGACCATTGAGTTTTTATATACTAAGTTGGGTCAACAGCTATTAATTTTCTCAGTATTTTACGCTAATACTAATTTTTTACAGCTAATATAAGGGAAAAAAGATATTAGGGCCCCTGGGCCCATTTGGTGATAGATGTAAATTTCAAAAACCTTTTCATTTAATCAAGTTTCCTCATAGATATATTTCTCAAAGATCGTGAAAATTTGAATGTGGAAAAATATCTTAAACACATACGAAGAAAAGACATTTGGGGCCCCCGGCCCGAAGGAATGGTCATTTGAAGTTCTGTGCCCTATAGTATTTTAATATGGGCTACCAAGTTTTTGTATACAAATTTTGGTTTTAGATCCATTCATTTAGTCAGTAGCTGACGCATAAACTAATTTTTATATAGCTCATATAAGCAAAAAATGACATTATGGGCCCCCGGTGCCCCATGAGTGTTAAATATAGAAAATAAAGTTGCCAGTTACCATCCCAGGTAGGTACTTAACAGTCTCCAAAAATTTCATGACGATCGGATGAATGGTTTAGTCTGCTATAAAGGACATGCACACACACACACACACACACACACACACACACAGACATACTTTGATTTTTATATATATAGATAAAGATTAATAATTAAAAAGCTTACAAAAGAAGAAACAATATTAAGGGCCCCGACTTCAAATGAGTGATAATTTATTTTTTTAAATTGAAATTGTTCTCAAGCTATATTTCTCAATATCGTGTTAAATTGAATGGGGAATACAATTATTAACGTTCAGTAAAAAATACATTTGGGGCCCCAAGGTCCAAGGGAATGGACATTAGGAGTTCTGTGCCCTCTATTAATTTATTATAGGCTGTTAAGTTTGTATATACTAAGTTTGGTAAAAAATCCATTTATTTTTTCATTATCTAACGCTTAAACTAATTTTTATATAGCTAATATAGGGGGAAAAAACGACATTAAGGGGCCCCCGGGCCCATTTGGTGCAAGATATCAATTTCAAAAACCTGTTCATTTTAGTCAGTTTCATCAGGGAGATATTTCTCAAGATCGTTAAAAATTGAATGAGAAAAATACCTTAAACAGATACAAAAAAAGACATTTGGGGCCCCCAGCCCCGAAAAAAATGACATTAGAAGTTCAGCGCACTTAATTATATTAATATGGGCTACCAAATTTTTATATACAAAGTTTGGTTAAGATCCACTCATTTACTCAGTAGCTAGCGCATAAATTAATATTTATATAGCTCATATTAGCTAAAAACAGCATTTAAGGCCCCAGGGCCCATTCAGGGAAAGATATAAAATTCAATACACCTGTACATTTCAATATGGATAATAAGGATACATTTGTCATTATTTTTCAAGATCGTTAATAATTGAATGTGGAATAAAATCCTAAGCGTTTAAGAAAAAAGGCATTTTAGGCCCCCAGCCCCGAAAGAATGGTCATTATGAGTTCAATGCCCTATAGTATTTTAATATCCGCTGTCAAGTTTTTATATACAAAGTTTGGTTAAGATCCATCAATTTACACAGTAGCTAACGCTTAAACTAATTTTTATATAGCTCATATAAGCAAAAAATGACATTATGGGCCCCCGGCGCCCCATGAGTGTTAAATTTAGAAAAAAAAGTTGCCAGTTACCATCCCGGGAGCGCACTCAACAGTCTCAAAAAGTTTCATGACGATCGGATGAATGGTTTAGTCTGCTATAAAGGACATGCACACACACACACAGACATACTTTGATGTTTTATTTAATATTGAAATAAGAAGCTTGAAAAAAAAGACTCAATTATCATGTCTTGTCCTAAAACATTAATCCTCATAGGTTATATCTTTGCATCTATATATTGCAGATGTATTCCTCCTTCTAATTTAGTCTGCATTAAAGATGTTTTCTAAGAAGAATTTATAAACAAGGAAAACAGATCATTTATTAAATTATTCTTTTCACTAACAACGGGAATATTCTTCAAGAAATTGAATAATGAGAAATCAAGCCCAGCAATCGAAAAGATGACAAGCATGGCCGAGAAAGTGAGTAAATGAATTGGAGTGAGTGAGAGAGAGAAAGAGAGAGAGAGATTGAGAGAGAGAGCGAGCAGGAGAGAGAGAGAGAGAGAGAGAGAGAGAGAGAGAGCGATACGTACAACATAAATAAATGAGAAATGAATGCCAGGTAAAGAGAACGTTATTGGACTAAATGACGAATTGTCACCATGAGTACTATCAAGAAATTGAGCCTTTTTCGTTCAAGTTTCCCAAACAAAATTGCAAAACTTTGCTGCATTAAATAGCAAAAAAGGAAAGTTATAAGATATTATAAAACGAAGCTTTATGATAAAAAAATTGATGCAGGTATAAACAAGGGGCATAGAGGTTATAATTGTATTTAAGTCTTTAGTTATTAGACTTGGGTTTATCATTAATCAGACAAGATGAAATATATAGATCGTTCAGCTGAGACACAAAATTAAGCTTAGAAGTCCTCAGTGGTAATTTTCTACACATAACTAGACAAATAGATGAGCACATCGCACTGTGAAGTGGAATAATGAATGGCAGAACTAGTTCTCGTGATTCAATCCAAGAATATGGTCAAGCGTTCTAGTGGTCAATTTTTCTTCAATCCGCGACAGTGGTCAAGTTCTCCAGTGAAAAATATTATATTGCAAGAGAATTGTCAAGTGTTTGAGGGATCAACCGTTATTCAATTAAAATTAATACTTATTATTTATATACGCTAAAAGTTGTTTAAGGCCAAATCAAATATTGGTATGGACAATGGTCCAGCGGCATGTGCGCTAAGCTGGAGTGTCGAGAATCGCTGGTGTAGACAGGGATTTGTTCCCGCGGCTAAGTATTTCCTGGAGTCCACCCAGTGCCGAGGTGTAATTAATATTAGTTGCGTAAAAGGAGGAAGTTGGCAGTGTTTGTTTGTATATTCAAATGAAAGATATAACTATAACTCGGCATAAAGTGGCAGAACAAAATTCCAGACACAGTGGTACTGACCAAGGCAGGTCTCCCCAGCATCTTCACCCTCCTGATGCAGTCCCAGCTTCGCTGGGCAGGGCACGTTGTCCGAATGCCAGACGAGAGACTGCCAAAGAGAATCTTCTATGGTGAGCTCCAGTATGGCCAGCGGTCCCACGGTGGGCAAAAGAAACGCTTCAAAGACACACTGAAAGCCTCAATGAAAGCGTTTGCCATAAATCCAGACACGTGGGAACGAGCTGCAATGGACCGATCCACCTGGCGCTCTTCCATCCACGAAGGTGCCAGGTCATGCGAGGCAAACCGGATTACCGCCGCAGAAAAGAAGTGGCAAGCCCGAAAGGCCCATGCTGTCAACCCTCCAGGAGATGTCGCACTCGCCCCCTGTCCCTTCTGTTCCCGAACCTTTCGTGCAAGGATCGGCCTAATCAGCCATCTGCGCACGCACAGAAAACCCTCGGATGACTAGAGTGGTCCTCGTCGTATCGACGGACGAACGAACATAACTATAACTGTAGGGTCTATTTTTGATATGAAAAGAAAATAAGCAACTTTTTTCATAATGGAACTTGTCTAATCATGCAAAATGTGCATCGAATTTCATTTCTCGCTTGCGCACCACCACAAAGCACCAGTACTGATGTATTTAATAAAAGATGATCTTGAGAAAAAATCATGCTTGATAAATTAATGATGGGATCGTATTTCTTTTAAATTTTTTTTTAAAATTTTTTTACTATTTGATAATATTTAGTAATAATAACTTGTGCTATATAACTGCTTCCTTGAATGTAAATTTGTAGAATACTTGAAAATATAATTGTCAGAGGAAAAGCTAGATATGTTAAAATTTCATTTCAAATTAAGAAAACTATTAAATACATATATTTAATTTAAAAATACACGCATGTCTAACCTTTTCACAAGCTACATTTTTGCCACGTCGTTTGTCGCCATTGAAAGACAATCTATTATAACTAGTGGCACGCCACTTATCTTCGATCTCTATAATTAGAGATACAATGTCAATGAATCGCTAGGTTTCTCCTACTCGGTTAACTCTTCCTCAAATTTTTATAAAGGCAACACACCAGTTCTTGGTATAATTATTTTAAATGATTCTTGAAATTATTAACTGCAAAAAAAAATTCCATAATTAGCCTTGCTTTTGTTGTCTACATGAAAGTATACTTAATGTTAATTTTAAATTTTTTAAAATAAATAATAATTTTTTTGGCGGCTAGATAGCGAAGTCAATAGTGCGCTCGCCTCACAAGCTGAGTGGCATGGGATCTAGCCTACATTAAGGCCACAATAAAAATCTTGATGAATGACTATCACTTGGCTAAAATAGTCTTCCGCTGACCTGGAGTGGAGATGGGCGCCACCAAGTTCTACCAAGCCCCTAGAAGGTTATGGGACACTTAATATAAATATATATATATATGTTTATTTAGCATGTATGCGATAAAATCTACTATTTTTCTAGAGAAATCTTTTAATAAGGAGTAAGTTGGAGACCTAGATATTTTATAAACTGTGAATCTTAGACACCGTTTCGGGTTTGAAATGATCAATTGAGCCTGTTATTTTTATCATTTGAAAAATAATTAGTTAGCATTATTTTGTATATTTTTTTATTATAATCCGTGTTACGACTCAGTCCATATACGACAGTGGGGGGCTGCTAAGGTTACTAGGAAATTAAGGACGTGTTTTTCCTTATATGAGCTATATAAAAAAAAATATTTTAAAAATAAGCTACAAGCTAAATGGAAGGGTCTTGAAAAAAAAATTTGCATATAAAATTAATCATTATCGAGAATGAAATATATAGGTATTTTAAAGTTGACAATATATACCATTATGTTCCGGGGTTCCATTTAATTAGTTTCTTATATAGCTCATATAAGTTTTTCAAAAAATAATCGAGACAAACTTGTTGAGCAAAAACATCAAGACCCATATTATAATACTGTATGGACTTCCACTCATAATACCCACTCATTGGGTGTCGGGAGTACAAAGTGGAATTTTTCCTATATTAGCTATGAAAATATTGTAAACATAAGCAAAGAGGCGACAATATATACAGCTCTGTTCCGGCGGTCCATTTAATTAGTTTATAATACAGCTCACATAACTGAAAATAATTAAATCTGGACAAACTTAATAAACAAAAACGTTATGACCCATATCAAACTACTGTATTGGATTCAACTCATAATACCCACTCATTGGGTGTCGGGAGTTCAAAGTGGAATTTTTCTTATATTAGCTATGAAAATAGTGTACACATAAGCAAAGAGGCGAAGGGATGGACCTTGATCAAGCTTGATAGATGAAAACTTGATGGTCCATATTAAAATATAAAAGTACATTGAAATCATTATATATGTTACTGCGGGGCTAAGGGCAACAAATCTTTTAAAAACTTATTTAAACACTTCATATTGGCACCATTTCACAATATCAATCTTATGTTAATTTGAGTTATTTAAGTCAATTACAAAGTTCTATATTCTGTAATATTGTGTTTAATTTGATACATTTTATAAACAGCTTCGAGATGGTAGGGGGCACGATTGTCAACTTCCTAGGGCCCTGGGTCTCTAAGTCCGAGCCTGTATACAAATATATAATTTTAAAACATAGATGCACACAAAAAGATATATTGGGATAAGTAGGGCACTGGATACTCTACATGCTCTTAAAGGAACTTCAGTAATTAAATCGGTCGTTCATTAAGATTGTATTTTCCATCAGCGCAGCCACACCACTAAGCACAAGTGCTGATTCATTTAATATGAAATTGTACTTGCGTAAACGTGTCTAAGAAGATTATTGATAAGATATTACAATATTAATAACAATTACTACTAAATGATACTTATTATTAATAACTGGTGTTATTTAATGGTTACTTTAAATAAAACATTGAAGAATATTTAACATTTAAAAAATTCAAATGACATAACAGATTTTAAAATGATATTCATTTCAAATAAGGAAAACGTTTAAATTTCTGTATTATCTTATCTTATCTTATCTGTGTACAGACGCTCCTTCTATACAGAAGATTATTGCGTCCTACGCTTATCTATGGTTTGTGTTTAGTCTTGCATTTTTACTAGAGACCTAAATGTTGACAAAGTGTTGGCCTTCCTGGATTCCTCAGGCAACCCATTCCACGCCCGAACTCCGGACGGGAAGAAGGAAAACTTGTATGTGTTTGTTCTTGCATACGGAATAAGAAAGGTGTTTTTATCCTTATGTCTATCTGAGGGTTGTATTAAGTTATCTTTGTGTTGTATTTCTAAATTAAAATTAATTGCTTTATGTATGATTACTACTTTGCTCTTGGTTCTTCTATCCTCTAGTGTTTCAAGGTTTAATGATTTAACTAATGGTGTTACTCCTGTCAGTTTCGAATATTCTCCAGTAATGAATCTGGCAGCTCTTTTTTGAATTTGTTCTAGTTTATCAATGTTTTCTTTGGTGGATGGGTCCCATACAGAAGATGCATATTCTAGTGCAGGTCGCACCAAAGTGAGGTAGCATTTTAGTTTTATATCTCTATTACATTTGTTAAAGTTCCTTTTTATAAAGCCTAAGGTTTTGTTTGATTTTTTAATAACTTCATTGACATGGGGATTCCATGATAGTTTCTCATTTATTAAGACTCCTAAGTATTTTGCATCTTTAGTTTGGGTCAGTTCTTTTCCATGAATGTAATATTTTGAATTTATTTGTTTCTTTTTCTTTGTTACTCTTAACAGTTGACACTTTTCTGGATGGAAAGACATACTCCAGTTAGTTTCCCATTTTATCAATTCATCTAAGTCTTTTTGTAAAATTTTGCTATCTTGTTCTGATTTTATTGTTCTATAGATTATACAATCATCAGCAAATAGCCTAGCTTTTGTACCTGTTGAGATGTTGTTGGGTAAATCATTTATATAAATTAAAAAGAGTAAGGGACCTAGCACAGTTCCTTGTGGAACTCCTGAGTTAACCTTTATTGGTGCAGATTTAGATCCATTAATTATTACAGTTTGCTCCCTGCCCAAAAGGTATATGCATATTTAACGGTTTTTACTAACCACGCATCTCCTATTCGTAGTACGTTAATAGATAAAAACATCTCTTTTATATAAGTGGTACCCCACATAATTTCGATTTCTATTATTAGCTATATAATGTCAATGAATTTGTTGAATATCACTACAACCCTTTATTGTAATTTAAATAAACTCGTTTCCCTGATTCTTGTTATAACAGAGTTTGTTTTTTTTAAAATAAGTACTGTACCGTTGAATAGTATAGTTAGTCTTGAGTTTGTCAACATTATTACATTTGTAATTTTTAAGTTTGTAATTTTTCAAAAAGTGAGAACATTTGACACATTACACATCTAGGGATGACAGTTAAGGATTACCGTTAATAGAAATAAAAGCCTAAATTAGTATAATTTTAATTTAATATTAATGGCATTGGTCTTATCTTTATATGAATTTATGTAATAGTATTTACTAGATACGAACAGCGGCGCAGAATACATCGCAGACTTGCTCATAGACACTGCAAGGAAAGGGGAGAGGGGGGGGCGAACGTCACAAACAAAAACATTTTTAAAAGTTAGAAAATAATGTTTCAGTGGGAGCTTGTTAGGCGGACGTAATAACCACTATAGTACAAAATGAATGTTATTCTGTGAAGGAATAACGAAAGTAAATGCAAAAAGCATTGTTGGTCTCAAGACACGCGCTTCTCAACAACCTTTGCTTGCCAACCATAAACAGTTATTGGTCGACCCCAGCGAGGGTCATTCGTCATTCTTATTTGCATACTACTCGTTCTTGTTCTGGTGAATTATATATATCGATTATTAATTTACTAATAATGAAGTGTTGACTGTAAATATATTTATAGTATTAATTAGAGAAATATTATAGGGGATGAAATGCACATTCGACATGTGTACCGAAGGACATGGGTTCGAATCTCCGTGAAGGCAGGTATTTGTTAAAAGGCTATATATATATAATACTCCGGCTCACACACATATTGAGGCCGACCATTTTTACTAATACGGCTCCGACTCCAGCTGGATATCATTTCATAAATCCGCTACAGTCCTGTGAAAGAAAAAAAAATCTTTTTTTATTTGACCTTGTCTTATCTCGTCAAACGTGTATTAAAATCGCATTTCCCTCATGCGCAGCATCACATAGCACCTGTACTGATGTATTTCATAAAAAACGTACTTGAGAAAACTTGCTTGAAAAATTAATAATTGGGTTTTATTTCTTTACAAACTATTTCAAATATGTAATTTAATATTTGATAAGATTTATTAATAACTATAGATAACCCACCACAAATGACGGAATCTCTTTTGGTTCAAACAGCACTATAAAACAAAATCGATCGCAGCGCCACTAACAGCACTGCATCCATACAGACAACGGGAATCAATAACATAAGTAACTTATCCTTGTTTGATAAATACGAAATATTAAACTTGCTAAATGTACACAAAGTATTTCATAATTATAAATCCTCAAGTCCTATTTTACATCGTTCTCTTTTCAAAAATGAAAATATAATCTAAAACAATGACGTCATACATTTTTTTTACAGCGCGTCTTTAATTTATAATTATTTTGCACACCTTTTTGCGCGCCTTCCGATGCACGCCTTGTATTAAAATATAAGCTCAAACTTTTATAATAAAGGCGAAAAGGAATTTAATGGGTAAGCCCGAAAAAACCCCATCAAGAGAATAAAACAAAATCGATCGCAGCGCCACCTAACAGCATTACAAATTACATCCATACACACAGACAACGGGAATTATTTATATTGATAAATTGAGTTACTTAACTCTTTCTATGAATGTAAGTTAGAAGAGTACATATATATGAAATTTCAAAGGAAATACGAGATTTAAAAAATCATTTCAAATGTAGAAAACTGTGAAAAACGTATATTTAATTTACAACACATGCATTTTAAGAAACACATTACATACACTGCACCGTAATGCCATTAAAAGACTTTTTTTTTCATTAGTGACATGCCACTAAACATCGATCTCTATAATTAACATAAAAAAACATGCCATAAAAACTACTTTTTTTTCAAATCTCTCATGCTATTTTATTTAATTAAAAACACTTAACAGAAGTATCTCTAGTCATGTCATAGTAAAGAAAAATGAGTTCTTAAGTTAATTTCAATTTATCAATTTATTTTATGAATAATACATAGACTGAATACTATACATGTTTATAACAAATGTATTAATAAGAAGTAGGATGTAGACTATATATTTTATAATACATGTAAATACCGTTTAGAGTTTGGAATTATCAACTAAGCCTGTTCTTTTTATGGTTATAAAAATAATTTGTTAATATCATTTTGTATATTTTTATAACGATCCGAGCATGAATCCACCAATAAGTAAGTGTAAGGGCTGCTAAGGTGAACGGGAAATTAAGGTCGTGTTTTGTCGTAAATAAGAGCTAAATAAAAAAGTTAAACATAGGCTAATGGGTAAATGGATAGATCTTGAACAAACTTTTGCATATATATTCATCATTATTTAGAGTTAAATCTAGAGGTGTTTTAAAGTTGGTAATATATACCGTAAATGTCAGGGGATTCAGATTCAATATGTTTTTAACACAGCTAATATAAGGTAAAATAATTAAATCGTTATCGAGTGGTTGGTTGGATCTAGGCCAAACTTGTTGAACAAAAACATCATGACTCTTAGTAAACTACTGTATGGAATTCAACTCATAATACACACTCATTTGGCGACAGGAGTCCAAAGTGGAATTTTTCCTATATAAGCTATGAAAATATTTGAAACATAGGCCAAGAGCAAATGGATGGACCTTGACTAAACCTGGTAGACAAAAACTTGATGGCTCATATAAAAGTATCATAATACATAGACAAAAATTACCATACTTACGAGGCTGGAGCCGCATAAGTATTATTTTATAAAAAGTTTTCGAATTTATTCTGATTTCAATTTATAATATTTTGACCAACATTTACACATATATTAATTATGATCCAGATTAAAATATATAAGGGTTTTGAAATTTAAATCTTTCACCATTAGGGCCCTGGCATAAATGTCATTGTTTTCTAAATAAAGGTATTTCAATATTATTTTATAAATTGTCTACTTGTTGGATACATCAATATAGACCGAACCTTGTATTCTACACTGTTATTGCCTTATTGAAATAATATATGAAATTATACTCCTCAATACACACATTTTGGTGATTGAGGCCCATATTTGTAAAAATATCAACAATAGCTTTAAAGAACAGTAACTGGGTACACGTAAATAAGCTAATTTCAAAGTTCGTAGTCGTTTGCTTTAGTGATGCGTATTGGTATCTAAGTATTATTTAGTAAGGAAATTTCAAACTAATTATATTATTCTAAATTTTCTGGGGGTATTCTGGAATTTTCTTTAGATTATGTTTTTAAATAGCATTCTTGAAATTTTGAGGGCATGAATTTTCAAATGTTTATCTTCGAATTCATCAGATAGAATTTAATAGTAATTCACTTCTATGTGTGTCTTATTGCGTATTCTAGAAATGTGTAATTTTGATCGTTGCAGGATCTCCATTACTGTAAACCTTTATTATTTGGACAAGTTCTAAAGTTCAAAGCTAATTATTTTCAGACTATATATATATGTCTTGTAATATAAGTATTGTTTTTTCTGACTGATTTTAGTTTGGGATACATTACTGAAAAAATGTCTAAAATGTCAAGAAATTTCAAACTTTCTTTTGCATGATCTCCAATTATTTTTAGCCTATTACAATGGAAACAGCTTAGCCCTGATATTTGACATAACTATGAATCTAATAACTATTTTTATTAGCTTTATTCGGTTATGACATATTTTATTTTCTAATCTTTTAGTTGCTTTTTTTCCATGTGGATTTTGAAAAAGTACATTTTAGTTTAATCAAAAATGTCTATTGGTAATGTGTGTTCGGAGATTTTGACTTTGGGCGATTCGACCCTGAACGGTTCGACACTGTCGATTCAACCACAGGACGCTTCGACACCGGTTGGTACTACCATGGACAATCTGACCACGGACAGTTCGACCACAAGACGTTTCCACAACAGGACGTTTCGACCCTTTAGTTTCTATATCTTACAATTATTAAATAATGTGTTTATAATATATATATATAAGAGTTATTTTATCGTTTATTCGGCAATAGATCGATTTTTTAAAAAGTATATACATTGACAACCAATCAACATTTAATGTGAATTCATGATTGTGATACATGCGATATTCTACGGTAGATTCCATTTTTACTTTATCACACAAGTAACTTCTAAGCAAATTATGTGGAACAAATATTGTTCCTTTTTTTAGCCACCAAAAAGCTTCGGTAGAAAGTCCTTTCCAGCATATCTAACGACTCCCCTACCCCGATCCGATGTAAACGTACAATACAAATGCAAGTTGGTCAGATAATACTTTATAAAGGTACTTACATTCTCTCTGCCCTTACACCCATTATTTTCCTTTTCCAGAACTCTCGCAGCACATGGTGCCCACTGGTCATCACCTTGTATAATGTGATATGTTCCAGGCAACGTTCAGTCCTTTGTCTCGATAGATTTCTCGTGATCTCTCCAACCCATTCCAAGAATGCAGTCTTACGTATCACAATATGCTAATAATACATTATCTCTGGATTAAAAGATATAAATTACACTAAGACTTAAAACTAAAAGTTATGATTTATATCTTTAAAATATTTATACTACACTTTTTCCTTTCGTCAGTGGTCGAACCAGCCATGGGGTGGAATCGTCCAGGTCGAAACATCCGGGGCCGAATAGTCCGGTGTCTAAATGTCCGGCCACCACTAGAAAGGGCGGATACAGAGGTAATTAATATAGATATGAATTATATCTGTTACCCATGATTTTTACAATTGTCTTGTAAACATCAACATTACAGGTTGTCAAAAAACAGGTTTCATATATACGTACACACCCAACCACACACATACATACACTTCCCCCCCCCCACACACACACTGAGTCTTTACATAAGCTATCATCAAACTGTTTAGCAGAACGATCGTTTTCAGCGCTAAAGAGAGTAAAGAAATACACAGGATCTAACATAGTAGAGATAATTCCCAGTTGTCTGTATGGATGTAATGCTGTTAGGTGGCGCTGCTATCGATTTTGTTTTATTTATAGTGCTGTTAGGTGGCGCTGCGATCGATTTTGTTATATAGCTATCTCTGTATCTTGTTGTTATTAAAGAAACTTTCAAATAAATAAATAATGATTTCTTTTTTTAATCTATTGTTTTTTGAATTACCTTAAACAAATATTAAATTTTACAGCAGTAATTTTATATTGAACTCAAACCACAAAAGATTCCGTCATTTTTGAAGGGTTATCTCTAGTAGTAGAGATAAGGCTCAATTTGATCACTGCGCCCACTTTTTACGGCGCCCACGGCGTTACTTGGGGTTTTTTTGTCAAAACCCCAAGTAACTTATCCTTGTTTGATACATATGAAAAATTAAACTTCCTGAAATGTACACGAATCATTTTATTATTATAAATCCTCAAATCCTATTTTTACACCGTTCCCTTTTCCAAAATAAAGATATAAGCTAAAGCATGGATATCATATATTATTCTTTGACAGCGCGTCTTAAATTTGTAATTAATTTTCACACCTTTTGATGCACACCTTGTATTAAATATAAGATCAAACAATGACGTCATATAATATTTTTTAAAAGCGCCAAACACCATATGATTTTTTAACTGCTATAGACTGTTGTACATCGTTTCTCAGCGTTCCACATCCAATGAATGAGACAGTGACTTGGACTATTATTTGATTTATATTACAATAATAATAAAAATTACTACTATATGAAACTTATTATTAATGGCAGGTGTTATGTAAGGGTTTCTTTTAATGTAAAATAGAAGAATATACAAAATTCAAAAATTCAAATGACAAAATAGATTTTAAAATTGTATTCATTTCGAATCAGAAAGAAAACTTTTAAATGTCTGTATTAACTTTAAGATATAGGCATTAATAGCTGTTTGCTTCACATGACAGCGTGTCTCACATTTAAGTTGATAGATACAAATATCTCTTCTATACAAGTGGTACACCACTTGACTTCGATACCTATTTAGTGGGATATAATGTCAATGAACTGGTAGAATTCCTGTACTACATACAAGCCTTAGTGTAATTTGCCTCACTGGTTCTGGCTATAACAATTTCAGATTTTTTTGGGGGTTAAATAAGACTTACGCTGATTAGTACAACTAGTCGTGAGTTTCTCAACATTACTACATGCTTAATGTTAAATGTATAATTTATAAGATAATTGAGAAAGTTCGACACATTAAAAAGCTATTGATGACAGTTACTGATTACCATTAATATAAATAAATTATTTTAATTTAATATTAATAGTATTCCTTTTGTCCTTATAAAAATGTGTGTTTAGTATTTATCAGTTACATACTAATACTTAAATTTTGACTTTATGTATATTTATAGTATTAATTAGAGTTATATTAAATGGTATGTAATGCACACTCGACTTGTGTACCGAAAGAAATGGGTTCGAATCTTCGTGCAGGCAGGGATTTGTTAAAGGGCCTAAGGGCGTCTCTGTGTACATATGGCTCTGACAAAGCTGTATATATATATATATACATATATATATGTACAAACTAGTTTTCCTGATAATTTACAAACTATTGCTCCTTGTCCTTCGCTCTGTGTATCCCATGCATTCGCAACCAGATATTTAAAAATAAAAATAACAACAAAATTGCTGAATTTGTGTTGAGCTAGACACTTCTTTTGCTGTGAGTTCACATTTTGCCATGTTTCAGCCTGTTATAGAAAATGAGGTAAATAATTATTATTCTCAAATAAAAACCAACGTCCTCTTTCTCTAAATGCCATCCCTACTCCACTATTGGTTCAGTAAGTACATCATTTAATCCCAACTATAACATACTAAGTAAATGAGAAGCTATCAACTGCTACTTTTACCTCCTTTTGTAAGTCTGCTGTCATAAAACCCTTGTTGAATAAACATGGTGTAGATAAAAGCAATTTGAACTCTCGATCCGTATCAAATATTTCATTTTTATCCAAAAGTCTTATAAAAAATCATCTTAAAACAACTTGTTGTCTATAGATATAGAATTTCATACAGCAACGAGACCTGCCTCTTGAAGGTAATAAACGACCTCCTATTCACTCTGGAAAATAGTAAAGTCTCTATCTTGGTTCACTTAGATCTTATTGAGCTTTTGACACCTTTGACCATTAAACACTACTCAAAACCCTACAAAATTACTATAGATTTTCTGGCTCAGTACTAGCTTGGTTCCAATCAATCCTACCTATCCAAAAGATGATATCTGGTATCAATGGATGACTGTGTCTCTCTCACAGAGCCTACATCGTTTATGGTGTACCTCAGAGCTCCGTTTTTGGTCCAGTACATTTTTGGACTATATACAAGGCCACAACTTCTACTTCTCGAAACGCATTCATTGAAAAGCCAATCATTTGAAGATGATACTCAGCTATACACTCACACTTATCCCTCTGATATTGACTCCCCTCTCCAGTTGATGCAGTAGTGCATTGGTGGAGTAAAGTCTCTGAAGATATAAGTTCGTTGAGAACGCAACATTAGTTTATATTCATCGGCCGAAATATTTTAATTTTTGACTTCCAGTTCGTTTATAAGTGGTGGGTCAATTAATCGTTATAAATACTAATTGTTTAAATTTGTAACGATTAATTGAGAAATTAATCGTTAATATCCGCAGCCCTAGTATATATAAATATATATCAATGTCCTTTAATTGCACTGTTTATTTTAATTTTTATAAATTATTTAATATGTGTGGGTTTTTATTTGGCGTTTTCGTTATATCAGTTCTTTTTCAAAATGACAATAAATTGGCAGTTTTCGTGTGTATATTCAAATGAAATATATAATTTAAAATATGTGGAATGACAAATTGTCGGTGGTTTTGGTACGTAAAGAAAATCAGTACCACTTTTTTAAATACATCTTTTCTGATCATGCCCGGAGTGCATTGAAATTTTATTTCCAGTTTGCGCAGCACCACAAAGCACCAGTACTGATGTATTAAATAAAGAAATTTTAATGTCCTTGACAAAAAAATTGCTTCAAATATTAATGACGGGATTTATTATTTTTTTGAAAGTAGTTTTTTTTTAAAATATGTAATTTACTGTACGATGATATTTAATAATAAAAACTGTTGTTACTTAAATTTTTCTATGATTTTAAATTTGAAGAAGGAAAAGCCAAATTTTTCAAAAGTAATAATTAATAATGGAAAAAAAACCCCAATGAAATAGTTATATTTATAAAAATATACCCATATGCAACTATTAACCAGTCAATAAGAATACTACGGAGAGAGACAATCTATTTTATCAAGTGGCACGCAGCTTAACATCGATCCCTATAGCTAGAGATACAATGTCAATGAATCGTTATGTTTGCCTTGAGGTTACTCTTAACCAGAAAGCTCTTTCTGAAATTTCTATAAAGGCATCACAATATTTCTTGATAAAAATTATATTAGGGCTGCAGAAATTATCGATAAATTTGTCGATTAATTGTTTAAAAAATTCATCGATTAAATATCGATTAAAATAATTTTAATCGATAAAATTCGATTTAAAGTTAATAAAATATTTATGATATTTTTTTCTTCAATTTTTTAAAAATAATTATTTAGGAATAATTAATAATAATTTATACATTTTATTAACGTATAAACTTCTTCCAAGTATTATTATAATTTGTTATTTTAAATTTATAAAGACGTGGATCTAATAAAATAAAGTTTTATTCAAAATATTATTTCCTCAATGTCCTTTAAGACATGGGAAATAACTCAATAAAACAAAAAAAAATGTAAACTACCTGTTTTTGTTAATTCCCTGAAGAAGTAATTATAAATGTCGTCATATATTTTAATTTTTTGCTTTAATCGAAATTAACGATTAATTCATGCTTCTAATAAAGCTCATATAAGGAAACAAATCAAATCTGCATACCGGATGGTTAGATGGATCCAAGTCAAACTTTGGTGAACAAAAACATCATGACTAATATTAAAATACTGTACTGAATTAAACACCTAATACTCACATATTGGGTGTCGGGGTCCAAATTGTATTTCTCCATAATGAGCGATATAAAATATTTTACACTTAGGCCAATAGGCAAATGGTTATTTTAGGCCAATAGTCAAATGTTTGGACCTTGCCAATAATTGGTGAATTACGGACACTTCGACCCCGGACGATTCGACCCCGGAAGGTTCGACCCTGCCAGTTCGACCACAAGACGTTTCGACCCCAGGACGTTTCAACCCAAGTCGGTTCGGCCACGGACGATTCGACCCCGGACTGTTCGACCACTAGACGTTTCGACCCCAGGGTGTACGACCCCGGACGATTCGACCCTTTCCTTTCTAAGGCGTTAAATGGTGTTATTTATTATTTGTTATTATTTTATTTATTTATGTTTTAGATATATTTTCGGTATGAAAATAAATAGGTTAACATTACTATCTATTTAAAATTGAAAACAGTATGAAATAGTTTTTTTTGACGTTTATTTTATGATAGTACGATTGAAAAAACTAATATAGTTTAATAAAATTATTTATTATTTCTTAAAAAATAAAAAATAGTATCAATTCGTTATTTTTTACGTTTAATTTATAATATTACAATGTACAAAATGATATAGTTTAATATTTATTAAATCAGTATGAAATATGAAGTATTACTTTTAGCATTTATTTTATAATAGGACCATTGAAAAAAGTATTTAGACTTACAAACAGTAGACATACATTGCGAATTCAAGATTGAGATAAATGTGCCATTCCCCTCAGGTAGGTCAAGGCGTTGATGCGGGTGTATGTTTGTAATGATCCAGCGTCTTTAATCTGGCGTGGCACTTCAACGACGTAAACTTGCAACTACTCCATAGCATTTTCATTTCATTATGAAACCAGTATTCATAGTTAGCAAGAATCAAGGATTTTTCCCCTCGTTTCGTCAATCCATATCCCTCATTTGTTTCCATGTTTACGTTATCACACACGTAATTTCTGAGCAACTAATGTTGAGCAACTAAAGTTGAGCAACTAATGTTGAGCAACTAAAGTTGAGCAACTAATGTTCATCTTTTATCATCCCTCTAAAAGTGACTGTAGAAAAGTCGTTCCAGGCCAATCCAACTCCACCCCCCCCCCGATCCGATGTAATCGGACAATAAAAAGGCATGTTGTCAGAAAAAGGTACGTACATTCTCTTTACACACACTACCTGTATTTAACTTTTCAATAACCCTCAACAGCACACGTTGTCCTGTGGTCGCCACTTAGTCTGGTCTCTGTAACATACTATTATGTGCCGCCAACGCACAGTCCCTGTCTCGGTAGACTTGTCTTGATCTCTCCCCCCCCCCAATCAAAGCCACGATGTAATCGGACAATAAAAATGGCATGTGGTCAGATAGTCCTTTGTAAAGGTACCTACATTCTCTCTGCCCCCACTCCCAGTATTAACCTTTCCCATAACACTCGCCAAAACACTAGGTATACATCACACTATAACTTAAAGGTCACAGGGTGGGTGGAGTTGGATTTTCTAACTCAGAGGAATGGTGTATGTATCACAATCATGAATGGTGTATGACAGTGTATGTATCACACTCATGAATTCGCATTGAATGTTGACAGGTTGTCAGTGTATATAATTTTTTAAATCATCGTAAATTTAAATTTAAAAATAACAATTTCATACTGTTTTTAATTTTAAATAGATAATACAATTACTATTTATTTTTATACCAAAATTATATTTAAATATAAATAAATACAATAATAACAAATAATAAATAATTTTAAAAAACACCGTAAAAAAACATGTTTTTTACTATAAATCCTTTATGTACGAGACATAACTAAAAGAATGTTCATCATAATACGCAGCGCAAGACCATCGAAAAATACAAAATTGCAGTTGTGTCGTAAAACATGTTTAATATAATGCGCACCGATCAGGAATATGTTTATTAAAAATGTTGTCAATAAAATACGCACCTTATTGCGCGACAGAAAGGTTGTTCAATATCATACGCACCGCAACACTCTATCTCAAAAAATAACTTATGCGTAGCGTACTGTCATTTATTTGGCTGTTAGGAAGTTAATGTTTATTGAATACTTATTTGTATGTTATTATCTTTATGTAAAGCGCCCTTAGCACAGTTCCTTTCTTGGGAACAGCACTATACATATAAATTATTAAAGGATTATTATAAATAAAGAATTATTTAGGATCTAACAAAGGAGAGATTAGACTCAATTTTCACTCTGTACTGTATAGAGAGTGAGAAATAATGTAGTTAAATGACTATGATGACGCCATTCGTTATTTTGCACAGAAGAACTTGCGTCGTTTGATTATAAACATTTTATAGACGTAACTAAAGTAACAAATACGGTATTATTCTGATGTTTATTAAAATATTTAAATTTGACTACAAATTTTATGTTCTGTACTTGTGCATTTAATTTGCCTAATTTCTGTTATAGCTTCGAGATTGTTGGGGGGGCCCAAATGTTAAGTTCCTAGGGAACCTGGGTATCTATATCCGGCACTGTTTATAAATAAATATTCTAATATATAATTTTAAAAACACGGACGTTAATTAAAATTGTTTTTTCCCGTCAGTGACGCGCCACACCAAAAAGCACCAGTGCTGATTTATTTAATATTAAATTATACTTGAGTAAACGTGTCTAAGTAGATTATTTATAAGATACTACAATAACAATACAAATTACTACTATATGAAACTTATTATTAATGGCAGGTGTTATGTAATGGTTTCTTTTAATGTAAAATAGAATAATATATAAAATTTATAAAATTAAAATGACAATATAGTTTTTAACATTGTTTTCATTTGGAATCAGAAAAAACTGTTAAATTTCTGTATTAACTTTAAGATATACGCATATATAACTGTTTGTGTGATGAAATGCCCCTACATCCTCACTGTGATAGATAGAAATATCTCTTTTATACAAGTGGTACACCACTTGATTTCGACTCCTATTATTTGGGAGATAATGTTAATGAACTGTCAGAACTCCTGTACTACATACAAACAAGCCTTTAGTGTAATGTCAATACACTCATCTCACTGGTTCTTGCTATAACAATTTCAGATGTTTTTGGGGTGAAATAAGTAACTTATGCTGATAAGTAAAACTAGTCGTGAGTTTCTGAACATTACTACATGTTTAATGTTAAAGTAATAAAAATTCGACACCTTAAAAAGCTAGTGATGACAGTTATCATTAATAAATAACATTATTTTTTTTAATTTGATATTAATTTTATTCCTTTTGTCTTTATAAAAATGTATGTGTTAGTATTTATTAGTAACATACTAATACTTAAAAGTTGACTTTAAAAGTATTTATAATGTACATTATAGTTATGTTATATGGGATGGAAAGCACCCTCGACTTGTTTACCGAAGGACATGGGTTCGAATCTTCGTGCAGGAAGGGATTTGTTCAAGGGGCTAAGGGTGTCTCTGTGTACATACAGCTCCGAATGTGCCCCTGAAACAGCGCGCTCTCTCTCTCTCTCTCTCTCACGACCTCCTACTCACACTGGAATTTAGTAAAGTCTCTAACGTTGATCGCTTAGATATTAGTGAGCCTTTGACACCTTTGACCATCAAACACTACTCAAAACCCTACAAAATTACTTCGGATTTTCTGGCTAAGTACTGGCTTTGTTTCAATCTAACATATTTAAGAGATGATATGTAGTATCAATGGATGACTGTCTCTCTAACAGAGCTGACTTGGTTTATGGTGAACCTCAGAGCTCCGTTTTTGGTCCGGTACTTTTTTGTCTTATATACAAGGCCACCACTTCTACTTCTCGAAACGCATTCATTGAAAAGCCAATCATTTGAAGATGATACTCAGCTATACACTCACACTGATCCCTCTGATATTGACTACCCTCTCCAGTTGATGCAGTAGCACATTGGTGGAGTAACGTCTCTGAAGACTTTCAGCAAGATCAAGCTGAATGATGACGAGTTCGAAGCACTCCTCTTTTGCAATAATAAATCATGCAATACTTTGTCTCTTCCGAATTCTATTCAGGTAGCTAGTTCGGTTACCTATTTCAACTATTAAAATTGGCTAAATTATTTTGTAACATGTCTACTAACATCTTCATCACTCACATCTGTCACTCTCTCTACACCGTCATCCGTCAGAACGGCTCAATCCGTTATAAAGTAACAGTTACTGCAACGAAAACTGCAGTCTGTGCTCTTGTTATCGCTCGTATTGAATATTGTAATTCTATTCTTTAAGGTGCACCAGAACAATGTGCCACCAAAAATGGAATTCTTTACCATTACACATTCGCAGGATTCCAACTACTGAGGTCTTCAAGATTGCACTAAAGTCACATCTCTTCAAACTTTACTTTCAAAATTAATTAAACAACGTTTCTTCTAACGAAAAACGTAGAATATGTATACATCACTCTCATTTATGTGGTAGTTAGGTCAGTTAGGATATGTCAATTTAGTGCATTGATACTCATACGTATGTTGCTATTTTTAAGTAATGCACTGTGAGCTCAGTTTGTACAGCGCTATATAAACAATCAATTTATTATTATTTTATTCTTAATATTATTCGTTTCTATATTAAAATTAAATATATAATTTAAACCATATGGATTCACAAATTATACATGTTTTTGGTCTGTAAAGATAAGAAATATCTACTTAAATTCTATATATCATGGTGTATGTTTGAATGTTTGCTTGCTTGCCCTAAAACACTTTGGATTAAATTATCTTAATTTATCTCTAATGTAACATGTTAACTTTTTTTGCTATAGGGTCGTGGTGCGTATTATATTGAGCAACCTTTCCTGTCGCGCAATAAGGTGCGTATTTTTTGTGTTTATAGTGTTTTAAAAACAACTGTGTAATACATAACCTGAATTCTAAACATGTTATAAGAAAATGTTAATAAAAATAGGCTGGAGATTATATATTTTATAACAATATTAGATTCCATTTACGGTTTGGATTGATCTATAAGCCTGTTGTTTTTTACTTTTGAAACTAATTTGTAAACATTATTTTCTATTTTTTATTACGATCCGTTGCATGACTCGGACAACACACGACTGTGAGAGACTGCCAAGATACTGGAGAATTAAAGGGCGTTTTACTATTTGCGGATGCGGATTGTTTGGCCCTAATATTTGCCGGAACCGGATTCCAAATCCGGATATTTCCACATTTAAGTGTAAGAGCTAAGAGCGTTGACTTTACTACTTTATATCTAGTATTTAATTATATTTATTAAAATATTTATTATCCAACAAATGGAGTGTATCTGCTATCTATAAAGACGTTTTGTGACACTGTCAACGTCAACGATGAACATTTTACGATGAATTGAATGAACGAACGTGAACAAAGTTAAACGAACTTTTTAGTGTGTATCAAGCGAACAGTTTTGTACTTAGTGTGTTGTGTGGTGTACAAGAAGTCGCGATATAGAGCCATAATAAAAACTTCTTTTATTTAGAAGATTTAAGTTTAATATGATGTTAGTTAACTTAGTTTGTTATCTTATGTAGTAAAGTAATATATATACTTGTAACTTTTTAACTTAATGTTTTTTGTCTCGTATTGAAAATGATTGTTTTACTATAGTTTGCATGGATTTGAATGATTTCATGATCAATGCTTGTTAATTTGTTTATTTTGTTTTAAATTCATTATTTAATGTATAACTTAATTTGTTACTTAACTGATTTTGTATAATTATAATATTCACAATAGACTAGAGTTTTAAAATTATAAGACTGAATAAGATATAACACATCAGAAAAGCTACATTTTTTTTTAAAGTTCGAAAATCAAATCACAATTGCAACTGCTATTTAAAGTTCAACGGAAAATAACAACACAAAACATATAATTATTACAATGATGTAACTTATATCATCAAAGTAAACTGTTTAAATGTAGATAAAGAATTGAAAATACTGAATGATTAACTATGTCAAGGTACTAGAAGAAGTTTAAAACGAAAGCCAACACTTAGCCTGCCACGGTTTCCAAGGCCACTGTTTAAATATAAAGTTTATAGTTTAAACTAGTTGTTACAAAATAAACTTACAATTTGTATTTCTTAACCTAAAATTATAATTTTTTACATAAAATTAATATATCATTATATTAGCTATAACAATGAAAAATAATTTAATGACATGAGTAAATAAAATAGTTACTAGTTAGTAGTTACTATTTACTAGTAAGTTGTAACATGGTACTCAGCAGTACTTGTTACCTTTAAATTTGTAGTTTGTTTCTTCAATTTTTAAGTTTCAAAAAATTTAAGTGTTTGTCATACCCAAATTCTTTTTCAAGAACAATAACATTCCAAATTTGTTCGTCGAAAAGCGAGAACGCATATCATCATTTATCTGCCCGGCTGTGCTGAATGCTCTCTCACTATCCATTCTTGTTAAATGTACTGTTTTCTGGTTATTGTTTTTACTTTATATAGATTTGTTTCTAAACTTATTAATATTAATATACTTTGATTTTTAAAAAAAATGATTTACTACATTGATATCCGGATAATATCCGCATCTGCCTTACGTATTTTACGAATCCGGATAGTAGCGAAAATCCCTATATCCGGTCCGGATATCAGAAATATATATAGGGACATATATATTATATATATCTATATCTATGTATGTATGTATTTATGTATTAAAACACACAAATACACCCACACACACACACTCACATGTCAGGGGTGTGAGAACCACTGTGGGCTGAATGTTTGAACACAAGAGTGGACACTAGTTCACGGGCAGTATCTGAATTACCTCTGATCACGTGAGTGGGTTTTGGTGAGAGTTCCACAAGACAGACGAGGTCTGAGAGTGGCCAAGGGCTGTCACGTTGGTACGGAGTGATATAATAGGTTTATAGTGGGACTAGACATGTGGCCAAGGGCTGTCAGTTGGTACGGAGTGATATAATAGGTTTATAGTGGGACTAGACATGTGGCCAAGGGCTGTCACGTTGGTACGGAGTGATATAATAGGTTTATAGTGGGACTAGACATGTGGCCAAGGGCTGTCGAGTTGGTACGGAGTGATATAATAGGTTTAGGGCGGTCGAGTCAGAGGCGTCTTTAAACCATTTTGGGCCCCCGGGCAGAGAAATAGAGTTGGGTTCTTGGCAAAGAAGAGTGCACCCCCCCCCCACAGGAATAACAAATAAATGGTTGATAATATTTTTAAAAATGTATGATTTATTTTATTGTCTCTATACTAATTTCAACAAAATTGTTGTTAAGACATGCTATACAGCAGCAACTATAATCAACATTAAGCATGAAAAACAGAGAAAAGAGATTTTTTAAACATATTTTATAGTATTACTTATGATATTTACAACAACAAAAAAATTACACACGAAAACAAATATTTACCTATTTTTTTAAAAAATAGTTAGCACCATAGCATATTACATCTATTACACAAAGGAAAACAAAGGTATTAAAATTCGTATTGGAAAAAAAAATACTTAGATTAGAAATATTTTAGTACGGTACTTTATTATAACAAGCGTTTGCGACATTTCTTTTCAGAAAATTGTTTTATTATCAGCTTGAAGTCAATGGTCTCCATGATGTCATTTTCTATGATTATGAGTGAAAGCCAGCTCAAACGATGCTGTCCAATAGGACTACGAAGATGATTTTTATAAGTTTAAGTCTTGAAAAAGAACGCTCTCCTGTACAGTTCCTCACCATCATACACATGAACACTCTGAGAGCAATTTCAATGTTCGGAAAAAAACTGATTTTAAATTGTCCGACATTATTTTTCTGTACAGTGCGGGGAGAGTCTCGCAATGTTCTTCAAGAGCCATGTAATGCTTGAGATGTTCAGGGAGAGTCTCGCAATGTTCATCAAGAGCCATGTAATGCTTGAGATGCTCATTTTCATTTAGAAGGTTGTCATAACTCAAATCCTTGTGGTACGTAATGGCAAGATGTTCGCATTTTTTCTCTAGTGCAGCAGAAGTAATGGTTTTTAATTCTCTCGCGAAAGAAAATAGATTTCAAATTTGTGAATACGCATCTGCACGTCTTGTTAGCTCAACGATTAAAGTCTCTATAATAGGGAGGAAAGTTTCTACCTTGAACTTTTCGGACTTATTTAGAAGTAATTCTTCTCCTGGCCTATCATACCTACTAAAACGCAAACTTCGGGTTCGTTCCCGTTTTTTCCATCATAGTAATCGGCATCTGGACATATACTCCTGGCTTTGAATTCATATGCAGTGAATTTGTCTCTAGTTTCAGCGACTCAAGAAGATTTGTGGCAACTAGGATTTTCACATCCTTTGATTGTAAGACTTTGCTTGTTGTATTCATCCTTTCAAGAATGTCCTTCCAAAGAATTGTAAGAAAGATTGTTTCAAGGTGTTTCATTTTTTTTGCTCAAACCTTCCACCTCACGTTTTGTTGTCGCTTGCTGTTCATTGTCACCTGATATAGAATCCAGTGCATGTTTTATTTTGTCGAAACCCTACACAAAGCATGAACAGCATCAAAATGTGCTGACCAACGTGTGTCAGACGCTTGACCACAACATCTTTTTTTCTAAATATGATGTCAATACATTCCAGGGATGAGTAGAACTTGAAAAAAATGTATACAGGTGCTGAACAAAGTCAAAGAATTTAATAGACTGTAGACAACCCTCTGCAGATTCTAATCCCACCAAACTCAGGCTGTATCCTGCACAGGGTACATAGATTGCAAACTCATTGAGTTCATGAATACGTGCCTGCAATCAATTGTATCCTCCAGAAATATTTGACGCATTATCGTATGATTGGCCACGGCAGTTTGATAGTGGAATTTTGTTCTCTTTAAGAAAATTAAATTGGAAACAACGCATAGTGTTACAGTATTCCTACATAGCTATACTGTATTGTGCGCATGCTCACGAGACCTGCATTTTCAAACCCGGCGCGTTAGAGAGCTTTCACTTCGTCCAATTTAAACTTTCAAGGTTGGAAGTGATTGATAAACTTAAATGGCCCGTTCACATATAAACACAAAATTGTTAGATTTTTAAATCCTTTATATTAACTGGTGGTGTCTGCGGCGGACCGACCTTGTCGCCAAAACTTTTGATCGATTTTTAACCCACTTGCTCGCAAAATAGCGAGCTGAAATTTTGCAGGCAGTTTCGTACCGATGATAAAAACAATGTATCAAAATTTCAGATCGATCGCATGTACCGTAATTAAATTATTGATTTTTTAGATTATTTTATTTATTCCTATGTATCGTGCTATTTTTTGAGATAGAGCGTCGCGGTGCGTATTATATTGAACAACCTTTCTGTCGCGCAATAAGGTGCGTATTTTATTGACAGCTCTTTTTATAAACATATTCCTGATCGGTGCGCATTATATTAAACATGTTTTACGACACAACTGCAATTTTGTATTTCTGGATGGTCTTGCGCTGCGTATTATAATGAACATTCTTTTAATTACTTCTCGTACATAAAGGATTTATAGTCAAAAACTTGGTTTTTTACGGGTTTTTCTTATTATGAAATAAAATTTTAAAGATATTTAAAATTTTATACAGGTTTTCCGAAACCCTACAACATATTCGCATGGGGCCCCTATGTTCGTGGTCCCCCGGGCAAATGCCCAACGGGCCTATGCGTTAAGACGGCCCTGGGTCGAGTTGGTATGGAGTGATATAATAGGTTTATAGCAGGACTAGACATGTGGTCAAGGGTGGTCGAGTTGGTACGGAGTGATATAATAAGATTATAACGGGATTAGACATGTGGCCATGGTAGGTCATGTTGATAAGGAGTGATATAATAGGATAATAGTGGGACTATGCGTGTGGTCAAGTTACGTCATCTTGATACGGAGTGATATATAATAGATTTATAGTGGGACTAGACACATTTGCCAAGGTAACTGGAGTTGGTACGGAGTGATATAATATGATTATAGAGGGACTAGACATTAGTGAGGGGAGCGTTTATAGATATACTGGAAATGAAAGACAGTCTGGGAGACTTGCTTAGTGGACTACTAGTGAGCAAGTAGTTGTGAGAATAAAAAAAAACACAGCCATGTGTGGTTTCGCACTTTCAGCTCATTCGTGATAGTTTGCACAAGTCGTACTCCCTGTTCCTTCGGAATAACCACTAAATATGTGACATTCTCATTGGAGGGCTGAGTCACTTAGACTCTTATAGCCCGGCCTACAATACCAACGGCGAGCCTCAACATAAGGGCATCGCCATGGAGATATTCCTCCACAGTGCGTGGGCTGTCTGATCCGTCCGTGTCCCCAATCGCCACAGAGCATAAGGTCAGAAGATGCGCCACTGTCTCCTCGGCCATACCACATAGACGTCAGCCGGGTTCCCTGTTCCTATCGAGCCTATTCAAATAGCTGTTTGTTGGACAGTGTCCAGTCCGCATTTGCGTAATGAGGGACTGGCAGCTACGAGGAAGCTCACACCAGGGATCTCGCTTGCGCGGTCGCGGCATTTCGTTGTATAGCACCCTTGCCGTGTCACCATTTTCCCAGCCCGTAAGCCATCTTTCCATAAAGACGGCTTTCAGCCACGATTTGACTCCCAGCTGAGTCATTGGGCGATTTGTTTGGGGCTGGGCAGCGCCCTGTTGCGCCAGCAGGTTTGCCCTTTCCTGCTGTGGTATTCCTGCGTGCCCTGTAATGTACTGCAGGACAACCATGCCCCCGCGAGATCTAATGTTGTCCACGATCTCTAGTACAGCATTGACAGTTTTCGTCTCCGATGAGCTCCGACCCAAGAGTTCCAGGGAGGATCTTGAGTCGGTGAAGACTACGACTGTTGGAAAGACCTTTCTTCTACATAGGCGTAGGCGCACTTCTTTCACACCCCTGTGAATTGCTTCTAGCTCGGCATCCCCGCCCGAAGCTATCAATCCACATGGTCCAGACAGCTCAGCTGCTGCTGGTCCCCCCGCGGGGTATTCAATTAGTGCGCCGTACCCGCTTCGTCCATCTGTGAAGCATGAGCCATCTGCGTATACTCTCACTACGCCGGTTCCATAGGCATTAATAGTTCTCAGTGCTTCCTCGTGCTGAAGCTCTACTGGACTATTTTTCCTCACCGCGGCATTTGCCAGTGTCAAACGTAGATCGGGCGGAGAGAAGCATTCGTGGGGTCCCCTCGCCGGGACCATGGACATTTTTTCCCTGCTTTTGGGTAAATTGACTGAAACCTCAAGCTCGTTGACCGCATCCATAAAGGAGGGTCGTTTCAGTCGCGAGCGTTTTACCCACCTGTCTTGTAACTGAAAACAGGGTTCATCACGGTCCATTCTACGGTATCGTTCCACCGTAGTTAGTATTGCCTTCTCTCGCCGTACTTTGAGCGGTTCCACGTTTGACAAGATTTCTACCGCGGCGTTGGGTGTGGTACGTAACGCCCCGCAGACCAATCTTAACGCTTGGTTTTGGACTCTATCCAGGTCTTCGAGCGCTGTTCTGCTCGCAAAGGCCTGGATGGGGAGGCTGTAGTCAATGGCACTTCTCACTTTGCTGAGGTAAAGAGCTCTCAGCGTTCTTGCATCAGCGCCCCAATTTGTGCTAGCCAGTTTTTTCACCAGGGACAACTGAGCAGAGGTTTTGGCGCGCAATTCACGTATATGATTGTGCATCTGGAGTTTCTGGTCCAGGCGCACGCCCAAATACGTTGGTGTCTTGTCCCAATTCAGCCTTTTCCCACAGATGTTAAGCACAACATCGTGTTTAAGTGCATAACCACTTGAATATTCGATATCATTATGTCCCTTATATGTGTACTGAGTGAGGGACGGAAAGAAAGTCGGTCCTACAAACCATAGACATAACAACACACACACACACACACACGGTCACACACACACAGACACACACACACATATTGTTTGTAAAAACCATTTTATATAATCTTGTTAAGATTGATGCCTAAAAATAAATATTTTAGGTAAGTAGACAACTTGATATGCTGTGCTAATAATGGAACGTCAGTTATATTGTCTGGACGTGCATTAAAATTGTATTTTAGGTCAGCACCTCGACACACACCAAAGCGCCAGTATTGATATTGTATTTAATGTTGAAATGGGAAGCTTGAAAAAAAAAGACTGTATTAACATGTCTTGTCCTAAAACATTAATCCTCATAGCTTCTATCTTTGCATTTATATATTGTAGATGTATTCCTCCTTCTAATTTAGTCTGCATTAAAGATGATTTATAAGAAGAATTTATAAACAAGGAAAAACAGATCATTTATTAAAGATGATGACTGTAAATTATTATTTTCACTAACAGCGGAATAATTCTTCAGGAAATCAAATAATGAGAAATCAAGCCCAGTAGTAGAAAAGCATGACCGACAAAGTGAGTAAATGAATGGGAGTGAGTGAGAGAGAGAGAAATAGAGAGAAAGAAAGAGAGAGAGAGAGAAAGAGAGACAGAGAGGGAGAGAGAGAAAGAGAGAGCGAGCGAGTGAGAGAGAGAGAGAGAGAGAGAGAGCGATACGTACAACATAAATAAATGAGAAATGAATTCCAGGTAAAGAGAACGTTATATGACTAAATGACAAATTATCACCATGAGTGCAATCAAGAAATTTAGCCTTTTTATTTCAAGTTTCACAGACAGAAATGCAAAAAATTTGCTGCATTAAATAGGAAAAAAGGAAAGTTATAAGATATTATAAACCGAAGCTTTATGATAAAAAAATTGATGCAGGTATAAATAAGGTGCATAGAGGTTATAATTGTATTGAAGTCTTTAGCTATTAGACTTGGGTTTATCATTAATCAGACAAGATGAAATATAGATAGTTCAGCTGAGACACAAAATTAAGCTTAGAAGTCCTCAGTGGTAATTTTCTACGCATAACTAGACAAATAGATGAGCACATCGCAATGGGAAGTGGAATAATGAATGGCAGAACTAGTTCTCGTGATTCAATCCAAGAATATGATCAAGCGTTACAGTGGTCAATGTTTCTTCAATCCGCGATAGTGGTCAACTTCCCCAGTGAAAAATATAATATTGCAAGAGAATGGTCAAGTGTTTCAGTGGTCAACGGTTATTCAATCAAAATTAATACTTATTATTTGTATACGCTAAATGTTGTTTAAGGCCAAATCAAATATTGGTATGGACAATGGTCCAGCGGCATGTGCGCTAAGCTGGAGTGCCGAGAATCACTGGTGAAGACAGGGATTTGTTTCAGCGGCAAGTACGTCCTGGAGACCGCCCAGTGCCGACGTGAAATTAACACTAGTTACTTAAAAGGAGGAAGTTGGCAGTGTTTGTTTGTATATTCAAATGAAAGATATAATTATAACTATAGGGACTATTTTTATAAAAAGAAAAGAAAATAAGCAACTTTTTTCCACAATGGAACTTGTCTAATCATTCAAGATGTGCATCGAATTTCAATTCTCGCCTGCGCACCACCACAAAGCACCAGTACTGATGTAGTTATTAAAAGATGTACTCGAGCAAAAAAACAACTTCCTCGATACATTAATGATGAGATCGTATTTCCTTTAAATTATTTTTTTAAATTGACTATTTGATAATATTTAGTAATAATAACATGTGCTACTTAACTGTTTCCTTGAATGTAAATTTGAAGAATACTTGAAAATATAAATGTCAAAGGAAAAGCTAGATATGTTAAAATTTCATTTCAAATTAAGAAAACTATGAAATACATATATTTAATTTAAAATAACACGCATGTCTAACCTTTTCACAAATAAAGTGATCCCCTTTTCTTGTTTCGACATTGAAAGACAATCTATTATAACTAGTGGCACGCCACTTAACGTCGATCTCTATAATTAGAGATACAATGTCAATGAATCGCTAGGTTTCTCCTACTCAGTTAACTCTTCCTCAAATTTTTATAAAGGAAACACACACGATCTTGATATAATTATTTTAAATGATTCTTGAAATTATTAACTGCAAAAATAAGTCCATAATTAGCCTTGCTTTTGTTGTCTACATGAAAGTATACTCGGTGTTACTTTTAATTTTTTTAAAAATTAATAATTATTTATTTGGCGGCTGGATAGCGAAGTCAATAGCGCGCTCGCCTCACAAGCTGAGGGGCATGGGATCTAGGCCACAATAAAAATCTCGATGAATGACTATCGCTTCGCTAAAATAGTCCCCCGCTGACCTGGAGAGGAGATGGGCGCCGCCAAGGTCGACCAAGACCCGAGAAGGTTATGGGACACTCAAAAAAAAATATATATATATATTTAGCATGTATGCGATAAAATCTACTATTTTTCAAATATATGAATTTTATCTTAATATAAACACACTTGAAACAAATATATTTAGAAATGTCATAGTAAAGGAAAATGAGGGCTACAGTTTTTTTTAAAACAATTATATGAATAATATATAGACTGAATACTATACATTTTATGACAAATCTTTTAATAAGAAGTAGCTTGGAGACAGAAATTTTATAAACTGTCAATCTTAGACACCGTTTAGGGTTTGAAATTATCGATTGAGCCTGTTATTTTTATCAACAATATACATAATTCACATCGTCTGTATGATTGTAATGTAATGCTGATTCTAATTTTAGAAAGAATCGCACCAAGTTACTGCACCAAAAATAACACTTTTCGAACGTTCCGCATAAAATTGTTCAATATGATAATAAATGAATCAAATAAAAATAAATAAAATAAATGAAAGTTATGTATTACGTTATTTTTTAATCTGATGTGTATTTATTTTGAAAACTTCCGTCATATTTGACGGTTGATAGGCTAGATTTAAAAATAATTATTTAATATTATTTTGTATATTTTTTAAATTATAATCCGTTTTACGACTCAGTTAATATACGACAGTGGGGGACTGCTAAGGTTATTGTAAAATTAAGGACGTGTTTTTCCTAATATTAGCTACATAAAAAATATTTAAAAAATAGACTACAAGCTAAAGGGATGGGTCTTGAAAAAACTTTTGCATGTATATTAATCATTATCGAAAATGAAATTTAGAGGTGTTTTGAAGTTGACAATATATACCGCTATATTCCGGGTTTCCATTTAAGTAGTTTCTAATATAGCTCAAAAAAAAATCGAGACAAACTTGTTGAACAAAAACATCAAGACCCATATTATACTACTGTTATTTAATGCTTACTTTAAATAAAACATTGAAGAATATACAAAATTTAAAAAATTCAAATGACATAGTAGATTTTAAAATGGTATTCATTTCAAATAAGGAAAACTTTTAAATTTCTGTATTAGCTTTTTAGGTATAGAAATCTACGCATATTTTACCGTATACTGCTTCACCTGAATACATCTGTGGTACGTTGATAGATAAAAATATCTCTTTTATATAAGTGGTACCCCACTTGATTTCGATTCCTATTATTAGGTATATAATGTCAATGACTTTGTTGAATTCCAGTACAACCCTTTATTGTAATTTAAATAAACTCGATTCCCTGATTCTTGTTATAACATAGTTTTTTTAAAAATAAGTAACGTACAGTTGAATATTATATCTAGTCTTGAGATTTTCAACATTATTACATGCTTAATATTAAGTTTATAATTTTTCAAAAAGTGTGAAAATTCGACACATTACAAAGCTAGTGATGACGGTTAATAATTACCGTTAATAAAAATAAAAGGCTAAATTATTATAATTTTAATTTAA
Organism: Ampullaceana balthica; assembly: GCA_944989445.1. NCBI lineage: Eukaryota > Metazoa > Mollusca > Gastropoda > Lymnaeidae > Ampullaceana > Ampullaceana balthica. Next base: position 103,151 of record CALYLW010001335.1, on the reverse strand, counting down.
TATTAATGGCATTGGTCTTGTCTTTATATAAATTTATGTAATAGTATTTACTAGATATGAACAGCGGCGCAGCATACAGCGCAGACTTGCTCATAGACACTGCAAGGAAAAAAAGGGGGGGACAGAATGGCACCAAAAAAAAATTAAGTTAGAAAATAATGTTTCAGTGGAAGCTTGAACCCAGGATCTTCCCCTTTTTAGGCGGACGTAATAACCACTATACTACGAAATGAATGTTATTCTGTTAAGGAATAACGAAAGTAAATGTCAAGAAGCATTGTTGGTCTCAAGACACCCCACCCCCTTTACCACAACATTCGCTTGTCAACCATAAACTGGGCTTGGTCGACCCCAGCTAGGGTCATTCGTCATTCTTATTTGCATACTACTCATTCTTGTTCTGGTGAATTATGTATATAGATTAGTAATATACTATTACTGAAATGTTGACTGTAAATATATTAATAGTATTAATTAGAGATATATTATATGGGATCAAATGCACGCTCGGCATGTGTACCGAAGGACATGGGTTCGAATCTCTGTGCAGGCAGGGATTTGTTAAAGGGTCTAAGGAAATATCTGTGTCCATACAGCTCCGAATGTGTACCTCACACAGCTGTATATATATATATATATATATATATATATATATATATATATATATACTAGATGCCCCGCGGCGCAGACTTGCTCATGGAGAGTTCTTTTACCCCTTTAATGCACTTTTTTATGGCGCCTATGGCGCCGACCTTTTTCAAAAGCCCAACTAACTTGTCCTTGTTTGATCAATACGAAATATTAAACTTTCTGAAATGCACACAAAGTATTTTGTAATAGGGGTTCCCTTTTCCAAAATTAAAATATCAGCGAAAACAATGACGTCATATATTTTTTTTTACAGCGCATATTTAATTTGCACATCTTTTGATGCATTGGTGCAGTAATTTGGTGCGCTGTTTTCTAAAATTAGTATCTGTTGCACATGCAGCTTCTTGTTGCCTCGCAGGGTCCGACCGTGAAGAGAATTATATATATAGATATATATATATATGTACATATTTATTTTTTCATTCATACTCACACACATGTATATATATATATATATATATGTATATATATATATAATGGCTCCGGCTCACACAAATATTGAGTCCGACCATTTTTACTAATCCGGCTCCTACTCCAGCTGGATATCATTTCATAAATCCGCTACAGTCCTACAAATTATCAGTGTTTTTGTCTGTGAAAGAAACAAAAAATCTTTTTTCTTATTTGACCTTGTCTTATCTCGTCAAACGTGTATTAAAATCGCATTTCCCTCAAGCGCAACATCACATAGCACCTGTACTGATGTATTTCATAAAAAAACGTACTTGTTTGAAAAATTAATAATTAGGTTTTATTTCTTTACAAACAATTTCAAATATGTAATTGAATATTTGATAAGAATTATTAATAATGAGAGATAACCCGCAAAAAATGACGGAATCTTTTTTGGTTCAAACAGCACTATAAAACAAAATTGATCGCCGCGCCAACTAACAGCACTGCATCCATACAGACAACGGGAACCAATAACATAAGTAACTTATCCTTGTTTGATAAATACGAAATATTAAACTTGCTGAATGTACACAAAGTATTTTATAATTATAAATCCTCAAATCCTATTTTACATCGTTCCCTTTTCAAAAATGAAAATATAATATAAAACAATGACGTCATATAATTCTTTTTTACAGCGCGTCTTTAATTTATAATTATTTTGCACACCTTTTTGCGCGCCTTCCGATGCATGCCTTGTATTAAAATATAAACTCAAACTTTTATAATAAAGGCGAAAAGGAATTTAATTGGGTAAGCCCGAAAAAAACCCATCAAGAGAATAAAACAAAATCGATCGCAGCACCACATAACAGCATTACAAATTACATCCATACATACAGAAAACGGGAATTATGTATATTGATAACTTAAGTTACTTAACTCTTTCTATGAATGTAAGTTAGAAGAATACATATAATTAAAATTTCAAAGGAAATACGAGATTTAAAAAAAATCATTTCAAATTTAGAAAACTATGAAATACTTATATTTAATTTACAACACATGCATGCCCAATATTTTAAGAAATATAACGTACATACTGCACCGTAATGCCATTAAAAGACAATTTTTTTCATTAGTGACACGCCACTTAACATCGATCTCTATAATTTACATTAAAAAAGCCAACCATAAAAATTACTTTTTTTTTCAAATCTCTCATGCTATTTTATTTAATTAAAAACACTTAACACACGTATCTCTAACCATGTCATAGTAAAGAAAAATGAGGTCTTAAGTTATTTTTAATGAATTTTTATGAAAATAAATAGACTGAATACTATACATGTTATAACAAATGTATTAATAAGAAGTAGGATGTAGACTATATATTTTATAACAGATGTAAATACCGTTTAGAGATTGGAATTATCAATTAAGCCTGTTCTTTTTATGGTTATAAAAAAAATTGTTAATATCATTTTGTATATTTTTATAACGATCCGAGCATGAATCCACCAATAAGTAAGTGTAAGGGCTGCTAAGGTGACCGGGAAATTAAGGTCGTGTTTGTCGTAATAAGAGCTAAACAAAAAAAATTAAACATAAGCTACTGGGTAAATTAATAGATCTTGAACAAACTTTTGCATATATATTCATCATTATTTAGAGTTAAATCTAGAGGTGTTTTAAAGTTGGTAATATATACCGTAAATGTCCGGGATTCAGATTCAATGTGTTTTTAACACAGTTCATATAAGGTAAAATAATCAAATCGTTATCGAGTGGTTGGATGGATCTAGGCCAAACTTGTTGAACAAAAACATCATGACTCTTAGTAAACTATTGTATGGAATCCTACTCATAATACACACTCATTTGGCGACAGGAGTCCAAAGTGGAATTGTTCCTATATTAGCTATAAAAAGATATGAAACATAGGACCATGGGCAAATGGATGGACCTTGACTAAACCTGGTAGACAAAAACTTGATGGCTCATATAAAAGTATATTAATACATAGACAAAAAATTACCATACTTACGAGGCTGGAGCCGCATAAGTATTATTTTATAAAAAGTTTTCGAATTTATGCTGATTTAAATAAATTATATTTTGACCAACATTTACACATATATTAATTATGATCCAGATTAAAATATTTAAGGGTTTTGAAATTTTAATCTTTCACCATTAGGACACCTGGCCATAAATGTCATTGTTTTCTAAATAAAGGTATTTCAATATTATTTTATACATTGTCTACTTGTTGGATACATCAATATAGACCGAACCTTGTATTCTACACTGTTATTGCCTTATTGAAATAATATATGAAATTATACTCCTCAATACACACCTTTTGGTGATTGAGGCCCATATTTGTAAAAATATCTAACAATTGCTTTAAAGAACAGTAACTGGGTACACGTAAATTAAGCTAATTTCAAAGTTCGTAGTCGTTGTTTTAGTGATGCGTATTGGTATTTAAGTATTATTTAGTAAGGAAATTTCGAACTAATTATATTATTCTAAATTTTCTGGGGATATTCTAGAATTTTATTTAGATTATTTTTTTAAAACCATTCTTGAAATTTTGAGGGCATGAATTTTCAAATGTTTATCTTCGAATTCATCAGATAGAATTGAATAGTAGTCATATTATTCACTTCTATTTGTGTCTTATTGGCGTATTCTAGAAATGTGTAATTTTGATCGTTTTAGGATCTCCATTATTGTATCCCTTTATTATTTGGAGAAGTTCCAAAGTTCAAAGCTAATTATTTTCAGACTATATATATATATATATATATGTCTTGTAATATAAGTATTATTTTTCTGACTGATTTTAGTTTGGGATACATTACGGAAAAATTGTCTAAAATGTCAATAAATTTCAAACTTTCTTTTGCATGATCGCCAATAATTTTTAGCCTATTATAATGGAACCAGCTTAGCCCTGATATTTGACATAACTATAAATCTAATAACTATTTATTGTATTAGCTTTATTTGGTTATGACATATTTTATTTTCTAATCTTTTAGTTGCTTTTTTTAACCACGTTTTATTAACTCGCTTTCGTTCCTGTGGCATTGTTTGTTTGTCTGTCCACAATTTTTCAAATCTGCCAACGTAAAATTAAACCATTTTTGATGGTCATAGAGAGCTCAAACTTTTACCACAGATAGATCTTGGATGGCAATACATTGTATCAAAATTTCAGATCGATCGAATGTACTGTAATTAAATTAATGCATTTCTTAGTTTATCTTTATGTAAGCATCTGTACCCACCTGCCGTAGTTTAATTGCACGTGACGAGTTCACCCCGTGACCGCATCGCTTTGTTATTAAACGTTGGGCGGGCGCTGATGAGGTGTTTAGTAAAATAAATATAATTAATTCTTTTTTTTTAAAACCACTTTTTTATTAGTGGACTAAAAATAATAAAATAAATAAAGGTAAAAAATGATTTTTAAAAACCACGTTTTCATAAGTGAAATATAAAATAAAATATTTAAAAAATATTTTTTTAAAAGGACACGCTTTTATTTACATATAGAAAGTGCACTAAAAAGAAGAAAATAAAAATTTTCAATCCGTGAACCTATCGACTGCACATAAAAGCGTGGGGCGCCCATCACAACTCATTTCTTATTGCAACTACTCTTTTGCATATATATACATTTTTCTAATTAATATGATAGTAGCATGTATATGATCAAAGTTGTGAAACTTTAAATGTTTATTAATATTCATATAAATTTGTATTTATGTTTCGCAGCTCTGTACATGATTGCGAGTTGTGATGAGGGCCCCACGCTTTTATGTGCAGTCGATAGGTTCACGGATTGAAAATTTTTATTTTCTTCTTTTTAGTGCACTTTCTATATGTAAATAAAAGCGTGTCCTTTTAAAAAAAGATTTTTTAAATATTTTATTTTCTACTTTTTAGTAACACAATTTTTTATTCAATTTTTTGACATAATCAACTCAATTTAATTAGTCAAACTTCGTTGTCTATAACTTAAATGTGATAGTGGTAAAAAGATAGATTATTAATTACAAATTTATGTATTTAAAATAATAACAGTTTCCCCAAATGAAAATTGAACCCATACCTCCAGGTCGAAAACCCATTAAGCTAACAATTGGGCCAACTAGGCTACACAAATACCAGTTGTTCCTCTTGTATTATCATGTCAATTTAGATTTAGTTTCGAATTACTGAGCTGTTTAACACCTGGAATGTCGTCATCCATGGCTGGTTGTGAACTCCGGTGACATTCACGTGAAAGTCAAGAATAGCACGGATACAGATTATATATAAAGATAAACGTAAAAATGCATATATTTAATTACGGTACATTCGATCGATCTGAAATTTTGTTACAATGTATTGTCATCAAAGATCTATCTGTGATAAAATTTTGAGATCTCTAGGACCATGAGAAGTGGTGTAATTTTACGTTACAAGATTTGACGGATACAACATACAAACAGTGTGAGTTAAATAAAAGCTTGTAAAAAAGAAAATAATTTAAAACTTATAAGTTCAAGTACTTCGATTTAATATGAATAAGAACGTGGGGCGGGTGTTTGATATAAAAATTAAAGATTTCTAATTCAGAAGGCAAAAGAGAGATCTATAAGTGAGAGAATGAGTGAACCGCATATGTTAAACGTCATAAGCGCCCGCCCCACGTTGTTAGTCATATTAAATCGAAGTACTTGAACTTATAAGTTTTAAATTATTTTCTTCTTTATAGTTCACTTATGAAAACGTGGTTTTTAAAAATCATTTTTTTACCTTTATTTATTTTGCCATGTGGATTTTGAAAAATGTATATTTTAGTTTTAGCAAAAAAGTCTATTGGTAATGTGTGTTCGGAGATTTTGACTTTGGGCGATTCGACCCTGAACGGTTCGACACTTTCGATTCAACCACACAATGCTTCGACACCGGTTGGTACTACCATGGACAATTTGACCACAGACAGTTCGACCCCAAGACGTTTCCACAACAGGACGTTTCGACCCTTTAGTTTCTATATCTTACAATTATTAAATAATGTATTCATAATATATATATAAAAGAGTTATTTTATCGTTTAATCGGTAATAGATCGATTTTGTAAAAAGTATATACATTGATAACCAATCAACATTTAATGTGAATTCTTATTGTGATAAATGCGATATTCTACGGTAATTCCATTTTTACTTTATCACACAAGTAACATCTAAGCAACTCATGTGGAGCAAATATTGTTCCTTTTTTTTAGCCACCCAAAAGCTTCAGTAGAAAGTCCTTTCAACGACTCCCCTACCCCGATCCGATGTAAACGTACAATACAAATGCCTATTGGTCAGGTAATACTTATATAATAAAAGGCAAGTTTCTGTCCGTTCTGTCCGTCATCTACAGCGATTGGGCCCTCAAACTCATACAGCCAATCACTAGCGGAGAAAAATTAAACAAATAAAAATAATTTAAATATTTCGCGGAGGTTCAAAACGAGCTATTTTTGGTGCAGTTTTTTTGTCATAATTCAGTATGTTGTTCCCATCTTGAAGTGATGTCTGCCGCTTATTCCAATGACAATTCTGTTAAATGCTTTTTCGTTGATGATCCGGGGGGTAGTGGCAAGAGTTTTAAGTGTTCTTTGTTTGTTGTTTTGTTGTTGTTTTGTTGTTGTTGTTGTTTTGTTGTTGTTATTGTTGTTGTTGTTTTGTTATTGTTGTTGTTGTTTTGTTGTTTTTTGTTGTTGTTTTGCTGTTGTTGTTGTTTTGTGGTTGTTGCTATTGTTGATGTTGTTGTTGTTGTAGTTGTTTTGTTGTGTTTGCTTTGTTGCTGTTGCAGTTGTTGTTGTAGTTGTTGTTTTGTTGTTGTTGTTTTGTTTTGTTTTTGTTGTTTTTGTTGTTGTTGTTGTTGCTGTTGTTGTTGCTGTTGTTGTTATTGTTGTTTTTGTTGTTTTTGCCGTTGTTGCTGTTGTTGTTTTTGTTGTTTTTGCTGATGTTGTTGTTGTCCACATCCCTTGCCGACAATGTCCTTCAAACGCTTCTGCGTAAAAACTACCAAAACACAGTGTCAATGAACTTCACAGGTCACCCTACACTTATTCCCGTCCTTGGGCGGGCTTTGTTACTAGTACTTTATAAAGGTACTTACATTCTCTCTGCCCTTACACCCATTATTTTCCTTTTCCATAACTCTCGCAGCACATGATGTCCACTGGTCATCACCTTGTATAATGTGATATGTTCCAGGCAACGTTCAGTCCTTTGTTTCGATAGATTTCTCGTGATCTCTCCAACCCATTCCAAGAATGCAGTCTTACGTATCACAATATGCTAATAATACATTATCGCTGGATTAAAAGATATAAATTACACTAAGACTTAAAAGTAAAAGTTATGATTTATATCTTTAAAATATTTATAATACACTTTTTCCTTTCGTCAGTGGTCGAACCAGCCATGGGGTGGAATCGTCCAGGTCGAAACATCCGGGGCCGAATAGTCCGGTGTCTAAATGTCCGGCCACCACTAGAAAGGGCAGATACAGAGGTAATTTATATAAATATGAATTATATCTGTTAACATGATTTTTACAATTGTTTTGTAAACATCAACATTACAGGTTGTCAAAAAACAGGTTTCATATATAAGTACACACCCAACCACACACATACATACACTTAACACCCCCCCACACACACACGGAATCTTTACATAAGATATCGTCAAACTGTTTAGCAGAACGGTCGTTTTCAGCGCTAAAGAGAGTAAAGAATTACACAGGATCTAACATAGTAGAGATAATCCCCGTTGTCTTTATGGATGTAATGCTGTTAGGTGGCGCTGCGATCGATTTTGTTTTATTTATAGTGCCGTTAGGTGGCGCTGCGATCGATTTTGTTTTATAGCTATTTTCCCTTATTGTTATTAAAGAAATTTTTGAACAAAATAAATAATTATTTCTTTTTTGACTCTATTGTTTTTTGAATTATCTTAAATGAATATTAATATTTACAGCAGAAATTTTATATTGAACTCAAACCAAAAAAGATTCCGTTATATTTTGACGGGTTATCTCTAGTAGTAGAGATAAGGCTCAATTTGCTCACGACGCCCACTTTTTACGGCCCCAGCGGCGAGGGCGCCGGCGCCCTTTTTTTTGTCAAAACCCCAAGTAACTTATCCTTGTTTGATAAATACGAAATATTAAACTTCCTGAAATGTACACAAAGCATTTTATAATTATAAATCCTCAAATCCTATTTTTACATTGTTCCCTTTTCCAAAATAAAGATATAAGCTAAAACAATGACGTCATATAATATTTTGTTTTACAGCGCGTCTTTAATTTGTAATTAATTTGCACACCTTTTGATGCACACCTTGGATTAAATATAAGATCAAACAATGACGTCATATAATATTTTTAAATGCTAATCAGTACACCATTTTGTAACTGCTATAGTCTGTTGTACATCATTCCTCAGCGTTCCACATACAATGAATGAGTGAGTGAGTGACTTGGACTATTATATTATTTACTAGTAACAAAGCTCGCCCAAGGACGGGAATAAGTGTAGGGTGACCTGTGAAGTTCATGGACGCTATGTTTTGGTAGTTGTTATGCTGAAGCGTTTGCAGGACATTATCGTCGCAGGGCAAGGGATGTGGACAACAACAACAACAAAAACAGCAAAAAAAAACAACAACAACAACAGCAACAAAAACAAAAACAACAACAACAAAACAAAAACAACAACAACAGCAAAACAACAACAACACAACAACAACAACATAACAACAACATAACAACAAAACAACAACCAGAAAACAACATCAACAAAACAACAACAAAACAACAACAAAAAACAACAACAACGAAACAACAACAACAACAATAACAGCAACAAAAAACAAACAACACTTAAAACTCTTGCCACTACCCCCCAGGACCATCAAGGAAAAAGCAGAACTGTCATTGGAATAAGATGGGAACAACATAATGAATTATGATAAAAAAAACTGCACCAAAAATAACTCGATTTGAACCTCCACGTAATATGTAAATTGTTCTCCGCTAGTGATTGGCTGTAGGAGTCATACGTGTTTGAGGGACCAATCGCTATAGATGACGGGACAGAAAGGACAGAAAGTACAGAAACTTGCCTTTTATTATATAGGATATTACAATAATAATAAAAATTACTACTATATGAAACTTATTATTAATGGCAGGTGTTAAGCAATGGTTTCTTTTAATTTAAAATAGAAGAATATAAAAAATTAAAAAATTCAAATGACAGAAGAGATTTTAAAATTGTATTCCTTTCGAATCAGAAAGAAAACTTTTTAATTTCTGTATTAACTTTAAGATATAGGCATATATAACTGTTTGCTAGGCGTGTGTCTACAAACATTATCTTCATTGATAGATAGAAATATCTCTTTTATACAAGTGGTATACCACTTGACTTCGATTCCTATTATGTGGGATATAATGTCAATGAACTGGTAGAATTCCTGTACTACATACAAGCCTTTAGTGTAATTTCATGTCACTGGTTCTGGTTATAACAATTTCAGATTTTTTGGGGTGAAATAAGTAACTTACGCTGATTAGTAAAACTAGTCGTGAGTTTCTGAACATTACTACATGCTTAATGTTAAATTTTATAATTTATAAGAAATTGAGAAAACTTGACACATTAAAAAGCTAGTGATGACAGTTACTGATTACCATTAATATAAAGATAATTTATTTTAATTCGAAACTAATTGTATTCCTTTTGTCCTTATAAAAATGTATGTGTTAGTATTTATTAGAAACATATTAATACTTAAATGTTGACTTTAAATATATTTATACTATTAATTAGAGTTATATTAACGGGATGGAATGCACACTCGATTTGTGTACGAAAGACATGGGTTCGAAACTTCGTGCAGGCAGGGATTTGTTCAAGGGGCTAGAGGGCATCTCTGTGTACATACAGCTCAGAATGTGCACCTGACACATGTACAAACTAGTTCTCCTTATCATTTACAAACGAGTTCTCTTTGTCCTTCGCTCTGTATATCCCTTGCATTCGCAACCAGATATTTAAAAATAAAATTAATAACAAAATTGCTGGAATTCGTGTTTAGCTTGACACTTCTTTTGCTGTGAGTTCACGCTTTGCCATGTTTCAGCCTGTTATAGAAAATGGTGTAAAAAAGTATTATTCTCAAATGAAAACCAACGTCCTGTTCTCTAGATGCAATCCCTACTCCCCTATTGGTTCAGTCATTACATCATTTACTCCCAACTGTAACATATTAAGTAAATGAGAGTCTAGCACCTGATACTTTTACCTCCTTTTTAAATTCCTTATATTAACTTCACCGCCATCTCTCTCTGGAATGCACACTCGATTTGTGTACCGAAAGAAATGGGTTCGAATCTTCGTGCAGGCAGGGATTTGTTCAAGGGGCTAAGGGCATATCTGTGTACATACAGCTCCGAATGTGCCCCTGACACAGCTGTATATATATATAAATATATATATATATATATATATATATATATATGTACAAACTAGTTCTTCTGATCATTTACAAACTATCGCTCCTTGTCCTTCGCTCTGTGTAACAACAAAATTGCAGGAATTTGCGTTGAGCTCGACACTTCTTTTGCTGTGAGTTCACGTTTTGCCATGTTTCAGCCTGTTATAGAAAATGAGGTAAAAAAATTATTATTCTCAAATAAAAACCAACGTCCTGTTCTCTACATGCCATCCCTACTCCCCTATTTGTTCAGTCATTACATCATTTACTACCAACTATAACATATTAAGTAAATGAGAGGCTATCATCTGATACTTTTACCTCCTTTTGTAAGTCTGCTGTCATAAAGCCCTTGTTGAATAAACATGGTGTAGATAAAAGCAATTTGAACTCTCGATCCGTATCAAATATTTCATTTTTATCAAAAGTATTAGAAAAAATCATCTTAAAACAACTTGTTGTCTATAGATATAGAACTTCTTACAGCGACGAGACCTGCCTCTTCAAGGTAATAAACGACCTCCTTTTCACACTGGAAAGTAGTAAAGTCTCTATCTTGGATCAGTTAGATATTAGTGAGCTTTTGACACCTTTGACTATCAAACACTACTCAAAACACTACAAAATTAATTCGGAATTTCTGGCTCAGTACTAGCTTGGTTCCAATCCTACCTATCCAAAAGATGATGTGTGGTATCAATAGATCTTATCTTATCTTATCTGTTTACAGACGCTCCTTCTATACAGAAGATTATTGCGTCCTACGCTTATCTATGGTTTGTGTCTAGTCCTGCATTTTTATTAGAGATTTAAACGTTGATAAAGTGTTGGTTTTCCTGGATTCTTCAGGCAACCCATTCCACGCCCGAATTCCGGACGGGAAGAATGAAAATTTGTATGTGTTTGTTCTTGCATACGGAATAAGAAAGGTGTTTTTATCCTTATGTCTATCTGAGGGTTGTATTAAGTTATCTTTGTGTTGTATTTCTAAATTAGAATTAATTGCTTTATGTATGATTACTACTTTGCTCTTGGTTCTTCTATCCTCTAGTGTTTCAAGGTTTAATGATTTAACTAATGGTGTTATTCTTGTCAGTTTTGAATATTCTCCAGTAATGAATCTGGCAGCTCTTTTTTGAATTTGTTCTAGTTTATCAATGTTTTCTTTGGTGGATGGGTCCCATACAGAAGATGCATATTCTAGTACAGGTCTCACCAAAGTGAGGTAGCATTTTAGTTTTATATCTCTATTACATTTGTTAAAGTTTCTTTTTATAAAGCCTAAGGTTTTGTTTGATTTTTTAATAACTTCATTGACATGGGGATTCCATGATAGTTTCTCATTTATTAAGACTCCTAAGTATTTTGCATCTTTAGTTTGGGTCAGTTCTTTTCCATGAATGTAATATTTTGAATTTATTTGTTTCTTTTTCTTTGTTACTCTTAACAGTTGACACTTTTCTGGGTGGAAAGACATACTCCAGTTAGTTTCCCATTTTATCAATTCATCTAAGTCTTTTTGTAAAATTTTGCTATCTTGCTCTGATTTAATTGTTCTATAGATTATACAATCATCAGCAAATAACCTAACTTTTGTACCTGTTGAGATGTTGTTGGGTAAATCATTTATATAGATCAAAAAGAGTAAGGGACCTAGCACAGTTCCTTGTGGAACTCCTGAGTTAACCTTTATTGGTGCAGATTTAGATCCATTAATTATTACAGTTTGCTCCCTGCCCAAAAGGAAGTCTTGGATCCAGTGATGTAAGGGACCTGAGATTCCAAAGTAGTTAAGTTTTTTAAGTAAACTAAGGTGGTGAACTTTGTCAAATGCTTTTGAGAAGTCAAGTAATATTGTGTCTATTTGATCATTATTGTCTAAGCCTTTTGATAATTCATCTATTAAACCTATTAATTGTGTTTCACATGATCTGTTTTTTCTAAAGCCGTGTTGATGTGGGCATAGGGCATTATATTTGTCTAGGTGGCTAATTATTTTACTATATATTATGTGTTCTAGCAATTTACAGGTGATACTAGTAAGTGATACAGGTCTGTAATTACCAGGGTCTGATTTATCACCTTTCTTAAAGAGTGGAGTTACGTTTGCTAATTTCCAATCCTGGGGCACTTTACCCTGGTTTAGAGAGGCTTGAAAAAGAACTACAAGGATTGGGGACAGTTCATTGCTTAGTTCTTTTAATAACCTTGCAGGCAATTCATCTGGGCCAGTGGCTTTGTTTATTTTTAAGTTTTTTAGGAGTGAATGTATACCTATCTCGTCTACAGTTATGTTGTCTATTTCTTCCATTTTATTTAAATTTATTAAAACTTCCTTGTCGCCTGAGGCAGAGAATGATGATGCAAAGTATGTGTTAAGGATATTAGCTTTAGTCTCATTATCATTATAGGTTTTATCATTTGAGCCTTTTAGTGTGGCTATTCCTGTAGGTTCCATTTTTTTAGATTTGATAAAGGACCATAAGTTTTTATTGTTATCTTTAGAAATTAAATTGTTTATATATTCATTTTGGAGGTTTCGACTAAGTTTTTGTGTCAAGTGTTTAATCTTTAAGTACTTTTTGTGTATCCTTTTTGAATTAGTAGCCTTAAATTTCTTAAATAAGTTCTCTTTTTGTTTGCATAGCTTTTTTAATTTAAAATTGAACCAGCATTTGTTAATTTTATTTGATGTTAATTTTGTTGGAACATTCTCATCCATAATAGTTTTTAGATTTGTTTTTATATCTTTCCAAATTTCTTCTACAGGGCTATTTGAAATTAAATTTAAATAGGAAATTTTGTTGAAAGTTAGCCGCTGATTGGTGTAGTTTTATGGAATTACATTTATTCCAAAGATATATTATTCTTCTAGGTATCTTATTAATTTTAGTTTTTATTGTATTGGTGACCCTAACAATATCATGGTCAGACAGTCCAGGAATTATTTTATAGTCTAACACTAGTCCTGGTCTATTGGTTAGGAATAAATCTAGTGTTTTATTTTTCCTTGTTGTTTTTTTTACTATTTGTTCTAGGTTTAAGTTGTTTATAGTGTTTATAAAGTGTTCGTTAATATCTTTATTTGTTTGATGGTTATCAGTTGTATAGTTTTTCCAATTTATATCTGGAAGGTTGAAGTCCCCCATAATCCAAATTGCAGAGTTTTTATGAATTTCTTTAATGAAGTTTAATTGACTACAAAGATTTTTCATGTATTCTAGGTTGGTTTTCGGTGGTCTATATATACTGCCTACAATAAGTGGTGTTGAGTTTGGTGTAACTATTTTACAAAAAACAGACTCTATATTAGAATTTGATTGTGTAGTAATTTCTTCAGCTATGATATTTGATTTGATTGCAAGCAGCACTCCTCCATAATTGTCTGGTCTATCTTTTCTAAAAATGTTATAATTGTTGTTAAATATTTCTGAGTTATAAATGTTGGGGTTCAGCCAAGTTTCAGAACCAGCAATTATGTCTGGTTCTTCAGTTTTTATAGATAACTGTATCCCTCACAGAGCTGACTTGGTTTATGGTGTGCCTCAAAGCTCCGTTTTTGGTCCGGTACTTTTCTGCACTATATACAAGGCCCCCACTTCTACTTCTCGAAACGCATTCATTGGAAAGTCAATCAAGATGTAATAGAAGTAAACATTAATCACGTGACTTGACTTTACAGCTGATCTTAATTTTAATGGCTGCCACTTTCTTCGATTCTAGTCTAATTATTATATATCAGCTCTTCTAAATCGTAATGAAAACAAGGATAATACGCTAATATTCACAATGAAAACAAATCCTCAGCATACCAAATGGTCTTTAAAATCTAATAATATCTACGCGACGTCTTCACTTTAAAGGACAAAATTTGAATCGAACAAACACTCTGATCATACTTCGTGACATAATAATAATAGTAATAGTGCTACTAGTACTTCTACCTTACTACTACTACTACTACTACTACTACTACTACTACTACTTGAAATAGTCTGCTGTTACTGACACTGATAAGTTATCAAGTTCAAGAAACGTCAAAATCATAATGGTAAGTTCAGTTATTATTATTATTTTTTTATTATAGCTTAGTTTTTATGGAAAGCACATACATTATAATTATACATATTATATTATGATATAATATTATATTATTAATTAAAAAAAATTAATATATTAATTATTAATATCTAAATTTAATATTATCAATATGGACCATAGACCTGGAATGTATGAATCACTTTTAATTAATTAATAATAACTTAATAACAATAACAAAACATAATTGTCATATTATTAATATTATTATCGAATGAATTTGCTTATTTATATTATAATACTAATAACTTTTATTAAAATATTAATATTAAAAATAGGGCTGCGGAAAATAACAATAAATTAATCGATTAATCATTAAAAATAAAATTTAATTAAAATTTAAGAAAATGTTTTGAATATTTTTTTTTCCAATTTATTATTAATTTATATTTTTTGTAACTAGCATACTTTTCCCTTGTATTATTTTTATTTATTTAGACGCGCATACGTAAACAAAAAGGTTTTTCTACCTTATTTCTTGCATAGCAATGAAAGAGTAAAACATAATTAAATTACCAAAACAATGTGTAAATTTCCAAATTTTAGCAACATGTCTTTTTTTTAATATATTGAGTTTTAAATATTTTTTTTAAAGATAGTTAAAAATATGCAAATTTGTTTTTCAGAAAGAAAAGACTACATCCAATAGCACTGACTTTCATTTAGATGATGACAGCATGTTTGAATCCTATTCAATACCAAGTCACTCTACTAAGTTATTGGAGCAAGAGATATAAAAAAATTAATTTAATTATGAAGAATGAAACAAATTCCTCATTACTATTCTTACTACTTACATAAATGTATTTAAATTCATTTTTATCTTCTTTCTGTTATTACAAGGCTAAGAGACGTTAATAAGTTTTAGATTCAATACTTCCACAAGACTTGTAAAATAAGCAAATTATTTTGAAAATCATGAAATATCACCAGATCATTTCAGTAGTTATCATGATTAGAAACTAGTTACCAACCATCTGAAATTTATATCAATAAATGTTTAATAGTATTGTAAATATTTTTTTTTAAAACAACCAAAATTAGGTTACTGTTTTAATTGTAGTTGTATCAAATTACTCTATGTTGAGGCAATTTTGTTCCTTGACTAAACACAAAAATTTAAAAGCCATCACTGCTAGAATGATATTGAGAAGTTGAAAGATTAGGATTGAAAGGCGTAAGTACTAAAATAGATTTGGGCTCTATTTAACATTTTTTTCTCCAATTTGTAGAGAATTGATTAGAGTAATAGTAATAAGACCAAAGAAAAGATGAATATCTAATAAATAAGAATTTTAATGAATCTAAACAATTTGAAAGGAAAACAAGTAATCAATAATCAAAAGTAATGCATTTAAATTAAACTAAAATAAATGTTTGTTTAAATAGGAGTTATTATTAAATAATCTGTTGTTGTGAATGTTTTTTGAAAAATTAATAAGTTTCTAAATCTATGTTTGATTTATACAAGTTATAACTAATAATTAAATCTAAACATTACTTGTTCCTTTCAATGCTACATACATTTTTAATATATTGTATATATATAAATATAAATATAATGTATATAAAATAATATATATATACACAATGATAATTACATGATTTGAGCACCTATACACACATGCAGTTTCAAAATGTATTCAAAAATAAAGTTATGGTTTTTAATGTGTCTTTCATTCAAATTTTGACAATAAATTATAGTGAATAATCTTGTTTCTACATAAAAATTAAAGAGTAAAAGTGTTTGGGACTTTAAAAAAAAATTAAGAAAGTGAAAGCTAATGGATGCAATATTTCATAAAAGTATATATATGTTTTCATTTTCAGATTTGGCATTTAGCAATAAATTTTAACAATCTTCCATTTTCTAAAGTTTAAAAAGAAAAATATTATTAACTTAATATCCTGCATTTTTTTCAAGTAAAAATAATATGGTTTTTATTTATAAATAACCTGAATACACCTTCTGATTACATCTTAGTGTCTGCTATGTTTTTATTACATATAATTTATTTATAAATAAATAGAATAGTTTAGGCCATGTTGCATTAAACTGTAATAAATTGCTACTTTTTATTTAATTATACATTTTTTATTTTATGTTTGATGAAATTTTTGTATTTAGTCCTGTTTATAATACACATCACTCACCTCAAATAAAATTGTAAGTGCATATGGTTAATATTGGTCAGAGAATTATGCAATATATGTGTATAGTACAATAAAAATTGAATTGAAGTTTTATGGAATAAGTAAGTTATAGGACAGTTACATTTTCTTAGTTATATTTGAAGAGAATATGATTAAATTGTTTGTATAATATTTCAAATGATAGTGATAAGTCTAATACTAATAGTAATAGTAGGTTAGCTTTTAATTTTTTTTAATTTGTATTAATTTTTTAAAACTTATTAAATATGGGTCTTTAAAAAAGATGATTCAAAGTAGCTATAGATTTTGTATTTTATTTGGATTGTTGTTTTTCTTGTACATGCACCAATTAAAAATACATTCAACAAAGTTGAAAGTATTGGCCAGACATAATGTAACCAGAGGTAAAATTAGATAAGGGGGGGGGGTGTGGACCGCACCGGGTGACAGTGGCATAGCCAGGGTCATCTGCGCCCGGGGACATTACACAAATTCTGCGCCCCTTCTCGGACTGACAGATTTTTCCTTAAAACAAATTGTTTGCAATCGCATAGAGAATTATTAGTCCGTATTGTAATTCATTAAAATACCAGATACTTTGAAAATGAACCATATAAATCGTAAAATTTCTGGGGGGCTCATTGTGCCCCCAGAATTTGTCGGTCCGGGAAGGGGCGCAAATTTTGTGTCATGTCCCCGAGCGCAGATGACCCTAGCTACGCCACTGGTCATTGCATCAGCATTGTTATGTTATTGTGACCGACAGTCGGCTAGAGGTATGTTAACATATTCCAGTTTCTCTACAATAACCCTTTCAAGGCTTGCTGCGTCTTTGGAATGTATATGAATAAAACCTAAAATGATTCTTTAATGGTTACTTTTTTAGTTTGAAAATCCACATGGCGCCCCTTAATGCTCAATGGGGGTGCCAAAATCATGCTTGCCAACTGGTTTGTAAAGAAGATATTTGCGGAGCTCCAAAACCTAACGTGAGGCCCGGGGACATATGTCCCCCCTGCACCTCCTAGCTACGCCACTGCTGGGTAACACCATCACAAGGGTGATACCAAACTGTAAAATTCCGTATGTTCTGTTGTTTGGCGGAGGAGTTGTTATGGGTTGTGTCCGCGCGGCAAAGCTCTGTGACGTCATCTTGGAGGGGTGTCTAAGTTTCTGTGGCCGGGGGGGTAATAAAATAGGAAAAAATTGCCATAAGTAATTATGTATAAAATAAATTAACTGAAATATATATATGCATAGGCCCAATTAACTAATTAAAATAAGGAGCCGTCCATAAAGTATGCCACGCTATTTTAACTCCCCCCCCTCCACCCTGTCACAAATCTCGGACCCCCCCCCCACCTAAAGTACGTCACTCTTTCGAACAAAACTAATTTTTTATTAACACAAACTGTCACACAATTTTTTCCCCTGTCACACTTTCTTACACCACCTCCCCCCTCTGGGGCGTGACTTACTTTATGGACGGCCCCTAAGCTTAGGCGTAGGCCTTAGCCTTAGGCTGAACAAAATTTGATTAACAAAGTATTGAAATATAATTTAGAGTTATAGTTATAGATCTAGACTCTTGGCAAGCTTTTTATTTTTTCTTGTGTTTATGATCAAGGAGGGGCAAAATAATTTTTTAAACATACCTTCATCTATCTTATAACATCATTATTAATTATTAGTTCTATTTCATAGATTCGAAATAACGAATTTTTTTGCGTAATTTAAATTTCTACGAACGATGGCAGACTCCTTAGCCACAGTAGTAGATAGTATGAATATTTAAACATATTAACTCATTTTTAAACATGAGCCATAGTTATACTCATTCTACACATTCATTTGAATATTTTGAATTTAAAGTTGAAGTCTTTATTATAATATTATTATTTTATTATTTATTTTCATTCTTTTAATTGTAAAAAATCTCTGTTTTTAAAAGCCTAATTTAAATAAAATGCATATCTACTTCGTAATAAATCGTATATTGTTGTTGTTTTGACATTTTTTAAATAATAATGATTTGTTAAAAATTTGGTTGATCACGAGCAATTTTATTAAATTAATAGCACATCGTAGTCAACATAAGCAACTCTCCGATGATGAACTTTGAACTTCAATTTGTAATAATTTACCATGTGATATGGAGGTTGCGTAATAATACAAAAATATTTATAGTGCGTGTGTTTGATCAAATGCTTGATCAAATGCTCGATGGCATTTGATAGTGTGGCCCAACCTTAAGTGTCTTGATAGTGTTTTGATTATTAGTGTTATTAGATTTTTATGGTAATTTTTATGGGTTTGCCTGGCAGGTTTCATTTTATCTAGTGGGTCATTTATAATAGGATTAGCCAAAGCACTGTAAGAGTTTGTGGTGATCAGGTCTCTATGGTTAAACAAATCTGAACTGATTTGGAGCAACCCACAATGTATGCAGTGCCAAGATGCATATTTATTACCTAGGCCTATTGCTATGTGCTTTGGCGTGTTGGTATGCAGGCATACTGTGTGGTACCATTCATTGCAGGTGTCACACTGGATGGCTCCTTGTTTGCTAGTGCATGTCTTAATTGACTTAATACAAATTTGGCATTTAGGTGATACTGGGCCTGGGTTAAGTTCTATGTCCCCGGAGAGGAGCAAAATTAAAAGTAAGTGCTTTAGCCTATATCTACATATTTTATATTTCCATTGTTTGAAGGTAATTTCCTTTATTGTGCTTAATATAGAGGTGTAGTCAGTGTGCTTTGTGTTGTGGTGGTTTGTAATTATTGATATATTACTCTGATTTTTCGGATGTGTGCTGGTTGATGTTAATGCCCTTAGAAGTATTGTGGTTATTACTAAGCCTAAGATTAAGATCAAAATTCTCATTTTAGGGTTAGGCTAGGTTTAAGAGGGGAAGGCTTAAGACTTAAGATATTACTATTATTATTATTATTATACTATTTTGTTAAAGGGTGTTTATTTGTTCTAATTTAACTAATTTCAATTAAATTTAAGTTTGAATTTATGAATTTATAACTTATGAATTCTAAAGCTAGTAATCTAAGTTAATTTGAAGGTTTATTTAATATTATTTATGCTTTATTTATGTAAACAACAAAAATGGCCGCCTAACATTGGTTTAGTAATTTTAGTATGAAATATCATGGAATATACAAAATAATGTTATTAAACAGCTAACAAAGTTTATTATTTGGTTAATTAAAGATTAATTAAGTATTTTGAAAAGGATTTAGTATTATGAATTAGGAATAATATGTGAAAATATATGAAAACTTAGCTCCAGTAGAAATACGTGACGCTCACAAACCGGAAGTCGTAAATCTCTATGTTTGTTGTGTGTTGTGTACTATATTGATCATACCCATACTTTGAGTTATGTCTCATATATAAGGGATTTATAGTCAAAACTATTTTTTACGGAGTTGTTTAATACAACGCTTTTATTAATTTACTCTCGTTCCTGTCCGCAATTTTTCAAATTTGCCAATGTCAAATTAAACCACTTCTGATGGTCCTAGAGATCTCAAAATTTTACCACAGATATATATTGAATGACAATACATGGTGTCAAAATGTCAGATCGATCAAATGGACCGTAATTAAATTATTGCATTTTTAGTTTATATTTATATAGCATCTGTATCCGATTGCCATTGTTGACAGCACGTGCAAGTTTACTCCAGCCATCGATGACCACTCCTTGTGTTTACATCAAGGGGAGTTCAGTTAGTTTCAGGCTGTAAACACGCGATGCGTTTAAAGATATACTCTATGATTTTACACTTACACTAAAAAAGAATAAAATAAATAGAGGAAAAAAATTTAAACAAAACAAACAACGTTTTTATAAGTGGACTAAAAAGAAGAAAATAATTTAAAAGTTATAAGTTCAAGTACTTTGATTTAATATGATTAAAAACGTTGGGCGGGTGTTAGGTATAAAAATTAAAGATTTATAATTGAGACGGCAAAAGAGAGATCTATAAGTGAGAGAATGAGTGAACTGCATATGTAAAACCTCATAAGCACTCACGTTACGTTTTTAGTCTCATCCTATCTAGTACTTGAATAGTAGGTCATCTGTTTCACGAGACTTTAAATTAATTATTACGTCAATGAAGTATGAGAGTAGTGGATGATCTTATCTCCAGGACATGCCGAGTAAGAAAGACCAATCCTTTACCCGAAAGGGTTTTAATCACAATATAAACAATCTGAGATGTATATAGAAGTAATGGCGAACATATGGCATGCGTGCCAAAGTCGGCACGCAGAGCCTCATCAGCCGGCACGCGACTAAATTATTACTACCTTAACCAAACCATCTAAGCGTAACCAAAATTTGCTGGTGTAATTGGATTGTTTGCACTTTGCTATAAATAAAGTGGGTTTTATGTTAAATTTTGGGCACGACGCCCCAAAAAGGCTCACCACCACTGGTACATAGCAGTGATTGCGAACATTTTTGGGGCGCGTGCCCTAAATTAAATTAAAACCTATTTTATGTAGCAAAGCGCAGACACAAAGTGCCAGCACAGTGGTTTAATTAAGGATGTCAAATTTTAGTTGCGTGCCTGCTGATGAAGCTCTGCGTGCCGTCTGTGGCACGCGTGGCATAAGTTCGCCATCACTGGTATATAGCGTAGTACCTCATGATGCAGCTGGGCTCACATAGCTTCACATACAGTTGGTAAAACTCATATATTTTAAATTATATTCAATGTATAACATCCATATCCTAGCTACAACAAATAACAACATATAATGACATGTTAGTGCACATAAGCTACGTTGATCATTTACTATTTAATAATTAGTAATATTTGTTACGCGTTTATTTTTTAAAGTAAATTTTGAAGAGATGTGTTTGTACTGCAGACTCTTGTAGTAGTAATACAGCAACTGTGTAATTACAGATAATTACATTATTAGGGCGCATACAAAACTAAATGAAGACCTTTCGACAAATGTGTCAGTGCGTGTCTCAGGAATAGAGAAAATATGTTTGTCGGTGTGTCTGTAGAGGAACGTAGCTGACGTGTGGGTGAGTAGACAGAGAAAAGTTCAGTAAGATAGGCTGGGCATGAGTCAAACAAGAAGTTGTTTGCAGAGAGTGGACACTTTGTAATCAATGCGAACCTTTAAAGGGATTCAATAAAGTAGCAGACAATTATGATCCCGTTTTCGTTTTTTTTGTTCCCCACAAGAACTAACCTGATAGCTGAATTTTGAACTTACTGTGTTTTTTTATATATAAGGTTTTGGCAAACCTGAAATAAGAGAGAACAAGAGCAGAGACTAGGGTTTTCGTAGCACTAGCTGTTAGGTAGTGACGTATTGAGCTGTTCAGACTGATGGAGTTGTAGGCAGAGCGATGGATGTGAGTGATACATTTTGTTGTTTATATAACGTCAGAAATAATGTAGAAAATTTGATTTTGTAAAATTTAAATCAGAACTAGTTATCTAAAAATAAGTATGAAAAGACAATATCCTGTTTATTTTGTATTGCGAGGGAGTGGTGCTTCGGTCTTGTCACCAATCAGCTTTCTCCTGATGAAAATCATCAAAGACTTGAACTCATAACGAGAGTTCACAATAATATCCATACATGGCGGGCCTTAGGCCACTGAAACTTATGCGGCTGCAGTGGGCCCTGCACTTTCATAGGCCCGCCTATCTCAATTTCCAATTTTTATCTTTATTAATTTATTATCCCTACCCAGACTGGGCCCGCGCAATTCGTTTCACATACTAGGCCGCATTGGGGTCCTACCACTGCTAAGACCGGCCCTGTATCCATATAATATATTTTATAAGAACATTCATATTGTTGTCACCATGACAGAATCCTACAATTAGCAGAAATTACGTAGCTATGTGAACAATAAAGTTAATGTTAATATGCAATTTGTGTTTTCCCATATATATGTATTAATTGTATAAAAGTTCTAATCTCTCTAAATAAACCTCATTTTAGGACAACGTCGATGAGGGAATCATTAGCAACTTATTGACATTGTATCCCTAGTTTATAGGGATCGAAGTCAAGTGGAGTGCCACTTGGATGAGAATGCCTTTTTTTAAAAAGATATTATGGCATTCAGCGCGCGATCAAATTGACTGTAAGACGAACAAATATATTATAGTCATTAAATAAATTTCCACGTTTTCATATTTTATAAAGATAATTATCATTTTAAATATTTTTTTTCCGAACTTTAAATACTATGCGAATTTTTATGTATATACAATGAAACATTTATTAAACATACGTTTTTTATACTACAATATATAAATTTTAAAAATATATTTTAATGGATTTTAAAAAATTATTTAAAATTTTTCACATTAATCTACTTTATTCTCATTTTTGTAAACACAATGTCATATTAAATATATTAGTACCGGTGCTTTGTAGTGCGTCACTGACGGGAAACTCAATTTGAATGCATCTCCAAAATGATTTTATTTATTCGTAAATTTAACGTGTTCTCTGCAATTATTGCATTTTATTCATTTTTAAAGCTAAGTAGTTTTTTTTTGTATTTCAAGCGTATATTCCAAAAAAAAATGTTTAAAACCCATAATGTTTTCTTTCGAATTCATCTAATATTTATTGGTTGTTGGTGATGTTTTTTTTTAAATTCTTATTTTATTATTTTGTTTTTTTTTAAAAATTAAATCCAAGAATTTTCACAAAAGTTTAAATGGAATAAGCAACGCTAACAACAGTTGATAAAGACACTAGTGGTATACCCCAGATAAAGACACTAGTGGTATACCCCAGATAAAGACACTAGTGGTATACCCCAGATAAAGACACTAGTGGTATACCCCAGATAAAGACACTAGTGGTATACCCCAGATAAAGACACTAGTGGTATACCCCAGATAAAGACACTAGTGGTATACCCCAGATAAAGACACTAGTGGTATACCCCAGATAAAGACACTAGTGGTATACCCCAGATAAAGACACTGGTGGTATACCCCAGATAAAGACACTAGTGGTATACCCCAGATAAAGACACTAGTGGTATACCCCAGATAAAGACACTAGTGGTATACCCCAGATAAAGACACTAGTGGTATACCCCAGATAAAGACACTGGTGGTATACCCCAGATAAAGACACTGGTGGTATACCCCAGATAAAGACACTAGTGGTATACCCCAGATAAAGACACTAGTGGTATACCCCAGATAAAGACACTAGTGGTATACCCCAGATAAAGACACTAGTGGTATACCCCAGATAAAGACACTAGTGGTATACCCCAGATAAAGACACTAGTGGTATACCCCAGATAAAGACACTAGTGGTATACCCCAGATAAAGACACTAGTGGTATACCCCAGATAAAGACACTAGTGGTATACCCCAGATAAAGACACTAGTGGTATACCCCAGATAAAGACACTAGTGGTATACCCCAGATAAAGACACTAGTGGTATACCCCAGATAAAGACACTAGTGGTATACCCCAGATAAAGACACTAGTGGTATACCCCAGATAAAGACACTAGTGGTATACCCCAGATAAAGACACTAGTGGTATACCCCAGATAAAGACACTAGTGGTATACCCCAGATAAAGACACTAGTGGTATACCCCAGATAAAGACACTAGTGGTATACCCCAGATAAAGACACTAGTGGTATACCCCAGATAAAGACACTAGTGGTATACCCCAGATAAAGACACTAGTGGTATACCCCAGATAAAGACACTAGTGGTATACCCCAGATAAAGACACTAGTGGTATACCCCAGATAAAGACACTAGTGGTATACCCCAGATAAAGACACTAGTGGTATACCCCAGATAAAGACACTAGTGGTATACCCCAGATAAAGACACTAGTGGTATACCCCAGATTTAACGATAGTTTAGTAAATACAGTCCGATGTCCAAAAGATATGTTATTTTTTTCTCAACATAAATCGTAATTTGAAATCCCCATTTTTCCTCAATCCTAATATCCTAACGTGCTTAAGACGTTTAAGGAGTTTTTTTAAAGGTATTTACATCGACTACCACGAAATAGGGGATTGGACATACCGTGGGGCTTACGGGAATCTTTCAGACCATCACTTTTTTTTCTAATTTTATTTAGAAATTGGTTTCAAATCCTTCATCGTTAAGATTTAAAAAAAGAAAATAAAGGTCAGTTTTAAAATGTTTACATTTTATGACAAAATGCTTCAATTTTATTCATAAAGTTTTTACTGTCAAATTGTATGCATAAAGACATTACCTAAATTCCCTCAATGTATTGTCCTTTAAGAAAATAAAATATACAATTATAAATTGTTGTATTTCCCCTGGCTAATCTAAAAGTAGGCACAGTAGTTTTCGTATTCGCTATGCTGAGCAGCTGCCGACAAACAAACAAAAAATTACAAATTAAATGAAAAATATGGAACATTTTGGTGTAGAGATTAACAAAGCCTGCGTCTCGTCGTAATATTTTATGGCGTCGTGTCATTATTTAAAGATATATTAGTTTGTGAAAAATTAACGCCATAAAAAGTACCGTGATTTCATTTTACGTTTATTTATTTTTTTATATGTATGTGTGAGTGTTTTAAACTAGTGCTTCTCAAACTTTTTAATGTGGCGCACCGGCAGGAATTTTTCCTTTATTCCAGGGACCAGTGCGCTATTTTACCATGTACTGATATAGTAGCAAAATGTAATTTATTTCATTCAATTTTTTTATTCAATTGATGTTCTCACACCATAAAAAATTGACATATTCTATAGGATTAGTATTAATGGTTGCAAATGGAGGATTATAATTATAATCTTCTGTCCTTTCTTGGTAACTTCTGCGGACCGGCGGCGGATGATCCACTGACCGGTACAGATGCGCGGACCACCACTTTGAGAAGGACTGTTTTAAACTACATTGACACATGTCGGTTTTAGCATGTCTGCAAATGGTGGGCCTCTCACAAAGCTACGGTTACAATTCAATGTAACCTATTTATAATAATATACATAGTTTCGTTTCGAAATTTTTAAATTTAGGGTTACGACTAGCTAGTACACATCTAATTAATTGTTTCATTCGAAATAAGATAGTTCTATTTTAATTTCTTTTTATGGTGTTGCTTTCTTTGAAATACATTTATTTTACATTTTCATAGGTAGTAATACAAAAGGTATAAGTAATATTAATGTATTACACGCGTTAATTAGCTGGGACAAAAGTGAAACCAGATCAGTAAGAAATACGTTACATCCCTTTACGTGGTTACGGATAATTTACGGATAGTTAAAAAATAGAATGTAAAAATAATATTTTAAAAATAAAAGGATAAAAAAACAAAATGAGTTCAATACCTACGGGCTTATAACATTGTGTAAATGCTATAGATATATTTTGTTTGAAATATACAAAACCGAGCAAGGCTGTTTCCCTTAATTGGATAAAACTAAATGTGTCAAGAAAAGAAAAGTCAATTTACAATACTTGTAAAAGTGATTAGTGGTCCAAACAATAACATATATTTGTTATGTATGAGCTAATGTTATTAAAATATGTGCAGTATGTTTTAATATGTTGTATATAAGAAATAAAGGACGTTACCATTTCTATAGATACATGTAAAACATGGATTAATATTTACGTGTTAATGGAAAGACGGATCAGCTATATTTAATTTTCTTCGCTTCTGTAATCTATTTAAAATACTGTGTAAAACATGGTAAATATGCGTACTGTTGTTTAGTAGCTTCCATAGTACGTGCTATTGTTTAGGAGCGATTACTTTCATGAATTGCCACAAACAAAGACATGCATTAAAAAGAATTCACCGGGGCTTCCGAAGAAGAAACTGGATTATGAATAGGACTAATGTGCCATAAGTAACAGTGAGGCTTTTAAATATTGACTTTATCGTCACTGTTGTCTAGGGCAGTACTTCTCAAACTTTTTACTATGGCATACCGGAGTAGCAAGTTGTGCACGGAACGGTTTTTGGAGGCCTCCACATGACGTCATAGTTGACCTTTGACATTACCGGCGTCGCGAGCAGTAATTAATTATGTTAATTAGACGTGTTAATTAGTGTACTTAATTAAGTCAATTAAGTAATTGAAACCAATTAATTATCCAAATTTAAGATAATGATGTCATTATTATGAGTGTTTTGTTATACAACATGTTAATTCGGGGGGAGGGGGTGGGGCGCCCGTGACATAGGTGTTCTTTTTGTGTGGTATATTATTTTTCTTTTTACAGCTTAAAGGGCAATAAACGTGTAGTTCATTAAGTATGTAAATGAATAAGTTATGTCCCTTTTTTCTAAACTTTGTCATTTTACTTTTTATACTTTATAAATTGTCTCTATTTATTTTGTTTATTGCCTTTTTTCATAATTTGTCATTTTATTTTTATTTCATGTTTACAATTTTATTTAATTATTGAGTGGTTCTATTACATTATTTTGAATTTAAAGTAACGCCATTACAAGGTAAAACAAAAACAAGTATCATACAATTTTACTGTTTATTTTCATAAAAGTTATCCGTTTCAAATACAATACGTACCGATATATATACCTTATAACACATATTTACAATAACACGTAATTTAAGTACAAGTTCAAGTCATATAAATTATGTACATTAAATTTAAGTACAAATCATATAAAATCAAGATAAATCATATTTAATGTAAGTAAAATTATACACATTTTATGTAAGTACAAGTCATATAAGTTGTGTACAGTTGATTTAAACAGTTATAAATATATATATATATATATATATAAATATATATATATATATTCACAATAAATCACATATTACCATACGTCTGTGTCAAAAAAAGGTTAATTTGTGGGATATCCCACTCCAAATATGTTTTTATTGTTTATTTGTACGCTAAACTTAGGATGTTAGAGTTTTATTAAGATTTTATAGTTAAGTTCAGAGATAGGACCGATTTTGAACTCTGTGAAATGGATACGGACAGTTTGTAATTAGCGTTTACGAGACAGGACTTAGCTGACGCTGTTATGCCCCATCTGAGACAGGAATTTTATGAAGTCTACGGTCAATGGTTCCCCTCTGAAGTTTGTTTTTTGCATAGGTAACTTTTTAAACAAGGCAAGGGCGCTGTATCTTCAGATTGTCAGGAATGTAGGGATAAGAAATTATATGAAAAAAGAATTCTGGTTTTTTTTTAAAATTAGAATATGAAGGGGAGGGTATGGTGTCCCTTTATAGTAAGACTTACCACTGTGTCGGGGACTATAACAAAACAAGCATAAAGGGGCTCACAAAACAACACAAAACCTTAGACAAAGAGAGTTTTATGAGTGTTGTCACATCACAGCAAGCAGGGGGCGGGGAAAACATGGGCTTCAAAACACAGGGTTCTTTTATGTATACATACAAACAACACAGGAATTATCTTTCATATTTTTTTTATTAAAAGACATGTTCACCCCGACAACGTTACCACATCGCCACTGGCCATTTAGTTTATGGGAACCCCTAGGACATATTTAACATACAACACTAGGGACATACGACGTTGACTAGACCAGTGCTTCTTAAAGTTGTGTTGTGGGCCGTCCGCCGCCGGTCCGCAGAAGTTATCAAAAAAGGGCAGAAAAAAATTGTCAGTGCAAGTAAAATAGTACGCCGGTCCCTGGTTCAATGGAAAAAATTCCTGCCGGTCCGCCATACTAAAATTTTTTTGAAGCACTGGACTAGATGACACAATATAATGCCGTTTAAATAATGTCATTCAATGATTTGCTTCTGATTGTGTTAATAACTTTAATTACTTATTGTAATATACTTATGTTTGCGTGCACCCATTTTTTAAATCCTTTATATTAACTCGTGGTGTCTGCGGCCGACCGACCTTGCTTGCTTGCTTGTCACCAAAACTTTTGATCGATTTTTAACCCACTTGCTCGCAAGATAGCGAGCTGAAATTTTGCAGGCAGTTTTGTACCGATGATAAAAACAATGTATCAAAATTTCAGATCGATCGCATGTACCGTAATTAAATTATTGATTTTTTAGATTATTTTATTTATTCCTATGTATCATGCTATTTTTTGAGATAGAGCGTCGCGGTGCGTATTATATTGAACAACCTTTCTGTCGCGCAATAATGTGCGTATTTTACTGACAACACTTTTTATAAACCTATTCCTGATCGGTGCGCATTATATTAAACACGTTTTACGACACAACTGCAATTTTGTATTTTTGGATGGTCTTGCGCTGCGTGTTATAATGAACATTCTTTTAGTTACGTCTCATACGTAAAGGATTTATAGTCAAAAACTTGGTTTTTTACGGGTTGTTTTTATTTAGCAACTAGATGTTGACAAAACAGTGTACTGTTAATGCATTCGGCACCTACTTTTTTTAAATATGTAAGAACAACCCTGTAGCGCTCTACCATCGCTGGAGCACCATCTGTGGCTTATGATAAGATATTACGAGTATTTATTTTTCTTTAAAAACCACTCATCGAAAGAATGAACTGTTGATTTTTTAAAGTATCAGTTTGCAAATCTTCAGCAAATAATAATACTTTGCCACTTTTTCTTCCTTTGTGAGCAACACGTATGCTGAAAGTAATGCTTAATTTCTTGGTAAAGTTGACTCATCACGTTAAATAGAAAATTGAGATGAATTTAAAATGCCAGACAATCAATCGTTAACACTTTGAGACATTTCTTTAATTCTTCTTTGCATTGTTAGATTGCTCAACGAAATGTTCTTTATAATAACAGATGCTGGCTTGTTTAGCACAGTATTTATTTTTTCACTTATAACAGGTATAAGTAGTTCTCCATCAGTAATAGGAGCTTTTTCCGATTTGGAAATCATTAATGAAATAGTGTAGTATTTTTTAAAGTCAGATATTTGCATTTTGTTTTCTTTTATTGTTCGATGAGAAGATAAATCATTCCTTTTTTATCACCAAGAATTTTAGTCAAATGATCTTGTAGTCTGAAACGCTTTATATATGTAATAAATCAAATATTTGTATTATCTATATATAAATAAATCAAATTTTCAAAATATTTCTTCTGTCTTTTATGCTATTAAAATCTCTTTAAAGTTATTCTCCCCCCCCCCTCAAGTTCACCTGTGGTCATCGCCGCCCACCTGGATCGCTGCAGCGCCGACCACTGTGCTAAAACATTAAGGAACATTATTGTTTGAAATAATGACGCGAAGGAATACATGATGATTAAAGTTTTAAATTTATAGTTTTCTAAATTTGATGTCACTAGGATTCTGAAAATGTATTTTTCCTTCGAAATACATATATTTATTAATCATTCTTAATTACATGCAATACAAAGTGTAAGCAAAACAAATTGTAAGCAATACAAAGTGTAAGCAATACATATAAGTTATTCTATGTGGCATAGACTTGTGCAGTGCAATTCAAACGAAGTTAAAAAAAAATTTGATCATCTCATTAAACTTGCCGCTTAAATTATCTCAATTATAATCTCACTTTAATGAGGCCGATAGCGGTGCTTTTTAGTGCGGCGTTCATGGGGAAATTTTAATTTAATTGCACGTTAGCTACGACAAAGGAAAATCTTATAATATTTAAATTTTCAAATACATGTTTATATCAGTAAAAACTTTATGTCAAAATTTATATTCCATTAATGTATGATGATCGTTGATTTTATTTAATGCATGATGATCTTTGTTTTTATTTAATATACAATGATCGTTGCTTTTATTTAATGTCTGATGATCGTTTTTTTAATTTAATATACAATGATCGTTGTTTTTATTTAATATACAATGATCGTTGTTTTTATTTAATGTATGATGATCGTTGTTTTTATTTATTATACAATGATCGTTGTTTTTATTTAATATACAATGATCGTTGTTTTTATTTAATGTATGATGATCGTTGTTTTTATTTAATGCCTGATGATCGTAGTTTTTATTTAATGTCTGATGATCGTTGTTTGTATTTAATGTCTGATGATCGTTGTGCTCTAATGCATTATAGAATTTACCGACTAAATATTTTTTATTATCATGCAAAACAATCAAACGGACAGACAACGCTAAAAAACTGACAGTCAACACTAACATTAACAATCAGACAACTCTAACATATAGACAAAACTAAAAATCAAACAAATGTATCATACAATCACCACTTACAATCACACAACTCTAACATACAGTCAACACTTAAAATCAGACAACTCTAACATACAGTCAACACTTACAATCAGACAACTCTAACATACAGACAACACTACTATCAAACAAATCTAACAAACTGGGTGACACCACTTACAATCAAACAACTCTTACAGGTATACATACAAAACTAACAAACAGACAACTTTTACATACAGACAATGCTAACAGAAAGACAAACTTAACAATAAGACCAATCTTTTAG
This sequence comes from Ampullaceana balthica, assembly GCA_944989445.1. Taxonomy (NCBI): domain Eukaryota; kingdom Metazoa; phylum Mollusca; class Gastropoda; family Lymnaeidae; genus Ampullaceana; species Ampullaceana balthica. Next base: position 71,826 of record CALYLW010001335.1, on the reverse strand, counting down.
ACCGACAACACTGACAATAGGACAACATTTACTAAGTGACAGACAACAAAAACATCAGACAAATCTAACAGACAGACATCCTTAACAATCATACCTATCTTACAATCTGACAGACAGATAACACTAACAGACAGACAACATTAAGAACAAGACTACTCTCAAAGGCAATCATGACAACAACACTAACTTATCCATTGGTTCCTGACATGAAACCGAGAATTGATAACAGACAAAGATGGCCCCTATCACCCCAACTATAACATTTGTTTAAAGTTAAATTAAGTTTATACTGATGTATTGTACATATCAATACATATCCTGTTACATTTGTTTTAATTCAATATATTACTTTTACTTTTGTTTTTCAACCCGACCGACCGACAGCGACAGACAGACAAGACAGTGAAGCTAATATAAGGGGTTTAAGGGATTTTATTATACAACCCGTAGAAGCAAAGTGTTTGACTTTAAATCTCTTATATATGAGACATATGTAAAAAATATTTATTAGTGTTCAATATAATACGCACCGAGCGACACACATTTACAGACTGAACGTGACTAAACTCCTCTTGCTGTAAAACATGGGATGTGGTCATCGATGGCTGGGGTGAAATGCAGTGAACCGTGGAGGTCAACTATAGCAGACGGCTTCATAACGATACATAGAGATAACTAAAATTAATTAATTTAATCACGGTACTTTTGATATATCTGAAATTTTAATACAATGCATTTTTAGGTGACAAATTTTCAGCTCGATAGGATTACGGAAAGTGGCTCGTTACTTTTATTTTTTCGCCCGCCCGACCAAGACAGAGAGCGACCAAGACAGAGAGCGATAACGACAGACAGGACGGTGAAGTAAAAAAAAAGGGATTTAAAAATAACCCACTGCTAATGATTTTATCGAGCTGACATTTTGCACATACTTTTGTCACCTAACAGTGCATTGTATCAAAATTTCAGATCGATCGAATGAACCGTAATTAAATTAATGAATTTTTAGTTTATCTCTATATAACCGTCTGCTATAGTTGACCTCCATGGGTCACTGGAGGCTCACTGTATGGCATCTGTCCGTCTACGAAAGACGATAGATTTATCTTTATTATTTGCAGCTCTTGGTGTGGCTGATGAGACCAATCCTTGAGTGGCAGTCTCTTCTGCATGACACACACACGAAAGCAGTGGGGCAGTGTTGCCTGGCCTTTCTCCTCGCTCTTTTCCCGACTGCTTCTGCCCTAGTTTGCTCCTCTGCTCTTAGTGATCCTTCTTTCACTATAACCCGCCACGTGGACCTATCCCTCTGCCAGGTTTTTCCCAGTTTTGTATATCAATGGTGGCTACTTTCATGTCTCTCTTGCATATGTCCACGTATCTGAGACATGGCCGACCAACCGACCTTTTCCCTGTCGCCAGCTCGCTGTAAAGCACATCCTTGGGTATGCGACCACTTTGCATCCTCTTGACGTGTCCAAGCCAACGGAGGCGTCATTGGCTTAATATTGCTGCAATACTACGCATGCTTGCTTGAGCCAGGACCTCTGTGTTGGGGACTTTCTCTTGCCATTTGATGTCTAGGATGCGGCACAGGCATTTGAGGTGGAAGCTATTGAGCCTTCTTTCATGCCTGGTATAGATGGTCCAAGACTCACATCCATAGAGGAGTGTGCTCAGTACACAGGCCTGGTATACCTGCAGCTTAGTCCTTGCTGTGAGTTTGGCATTGGACCAGACTCTTTTGTACAGTCTAGCCATAACAGTTGCAGCCTTCCCTATCCTACTACTTATCTCATCTTCCAGTGAGAGGGTGCTCGAGATGTTTGATCCCAGATAAGTAAAACTGTCAACAGCATCCAGGTTGCAGTCGTCAATGGTGATAGTCGGGAGAGAGGCAGCATCCTGTGCCATAATGTTGGTTTTATTTATACTTATGGTCAGGCCAAACTCTTTGCAGGCAGCGGAGAAGCTGGATACAAGGTTCTGCAGGCCGTCTGCTGTGTGGGATATTAAGGCGGCATCGTCTGCAAATAATAGCTCGCGCAGCAAAATCTTCCTTATTTTGGTCTTGGCTTTAAGTCGGGCAATATTGAATAATCTCCCGTCAGCTCTGGTGTGTATGTATATCCCCTCGCTGTTGTTCTTGAAGGCATGCTGGAGTAAGATGGAAAAGAATATTGCGAATAGAGTAGGTGCCAACACGCAGCCTTGCTTTACTCCACTACTTACTGGGAAAGCCTCGGAGGTGGCACCGTTATAGCACACTGTGCCCTGCATGTTTTCGTGGAATTGCTTGATGATGTTAAGCAGATGTGTAGGGCAGCCTATTTTTACTAAGATCTGGAAAAGGCCGCTTCTGCTGACAAGATCAAAAGCTTTAGTTAGGTCGACGAACGCGATGTATAGAGGCATATGTTGCTCCCTGCATTTCTCCTGCAGCTGGCGCAGAGAGAAGATCATGTCTATGGTTGATCTTCCGGCTCGAAAGCCGCACTGCGATTCTGGGAGTACACGCGATGCTAGGGTCTGCAGGCGTGTCAATGCAACTCGGGCGAAGGCCTTTCCAACTATACTGAGGAGAGAGATTCCACGATAGTTGTTGCAGTCACTCTTGTCTCCTTTATTTTTATACAGTGTAACGATGTTGGCATCTTTTAACTCCTGTGGTATCTGCCCCTGTTCCCAGAACAGAGTGAGGAGGTCATGCAAAGGCTGTAAAAGTATTTCTTTTCTACATTTGAGAACTTCTGGTGGGATTCCATCATTACCAGGGGCTTTCCCGCAGGCTAGGCAATCTATGGCTCTACTTAGCTCGACCATTGTGGGTAGGCTATCGAGCTCTTCCATTACCGGCAGGTCTGGGATATCGTCCAGGGCAGCAGTTGAGACATGGTTTATAGTTGCGTACAATTCAAGGTAGTGCTCGATCCACCGTTTGAGTTGCTTGTCCCGATCAGTGATAATTTCCCCTGCTTTTGACATTAAGGGTGCTGTCTTGGAGGTCAGAGGGCCTGTTGCTTGTTTTATATTCTCGTACATAGCCTTTGTATCGCCTCTATCAGCAGCTGACTGTATGCTGGAACTTAGATTGAGCCAATACGTGTTAACGTAATGGCGAGCTGCCTGCTGGACATTTTTTTTGGCGCTCTTAAAGGAATGTAGAGTTCCTGTCTTTAAAGGCTAAAATAGCCTTTCTTTTTGCATCGGTGACATGCTTATTATCCTCCCAATGGGCCTCAAACCAGTCTGCACTTTTGCGTTCTCTCTTGCCGAATGCCGCAATAGCTGAGCCATATATGGTGTGCCACAGATGTGACCACTTGGACTCAATAGTGTCTACTGGTGGCATTTGTATGAGAGCTTCTTGTAGTCTCTGGGTGTATTCTGCTGTTCTCTCTGGATTCTTGTTGGAGCAGATGCCTATGCGAGGTTTTCCCTTGTTTTTATTGTGGTACAATTTCTTTGGCAGTAACCTTACCTTGCTAACCACTAAGGAATTATCTGTGTCGCAGTCTGCACTGTGGTAACTGCGTGTGAGGAGGACAATGGCCAGTTGTGTGCGTCTTGTGATGATGAGATCTAGTTGGTGCCAGTGTTTAGAGCGGGGATGCCTCCATGACACTTGGTGGATTGCTTTGCAGTTGAAGAAAATATTTGTGACACATAGTCCATGTAAGCAGCACATCTCTTGTAATCTCTGCCCATTTTCATTTAGCCTGTCTCTTCCAAAATAACAGAGGCAAGTTGGCCAGGCCATGTGATCATTTCCAACTCTTGCATTGAAGTCACCAAGGAGGTAGATTGCTTCATTGGTGGGTATGCTAGCTAGTGTTTGATTGAGATCATCATAGAACTGATCTTTCGCTTCTGAGCTCCAGGGTAAGGTTGGAGCATAAGCACTGATGATGTTGGCTAATCCTGAGGATGTAGATAGTCGTATTGTTAGTATTCTGTTAGTGCTCTTTGTTGGGGGTTCTATGGAGGAGCAGAGTCCATTTTTTATGGCAAAACCAACCCCCATTTTGCCTTGGTGTATCCATTGGTCCACCCTGCCAGAAGAAAGTGTAGTTGCATTCTTTTATGGTACCACTTTCTGGGAGTCTAGTCTCATGAAGTCAGGCAATGTCGATGTTTAGTCTGGCAATCTCCCTGTCAATGATGGCTGTCTTCCTGGCATCATCAATAAGTTGCAGGTCGGCAGTAATGCCTGAACACATAGTCCTAATGTTCCAGCTTGCTAGGCGAAGAGCTCGAGTCTTCTTATCTTTTGTTTTTTTTATTTCTAGGCGCAGGATTTACTGGCCTACTTGTTGAGCAGTTCCTCTGAGCTCCACGCAACCAGTGGAGCAGGTAGGCCATGGCGGGATAGCACCTTATCGGCTGGGGGCTGCCCAGCTTGAGGCGGGCGGTAGCGATCCGTTGAGACATGGTGTTCTGTCCCACCGTCAGAAGCAACCCCTGGCGCCTAGCTCTACGCCAATTGAGCTATGGCTTATAACCGGTAAACTGCTGCTTCCCGTGTTGTGTTCACACCTTGCGGCGATGCTGGAGTGTCCTCTCTAGTAAAGATAAAGCCTGGGCGTGTTACTATGGAGAACCAGCTACTGCCCAAACAGCAGATCCCCCCTCTCCACGCCAATGGTGGATCCAATGGAACGACTAATGTCGATACGGCTTGGATCCATTCGCGTCGCAGGAGCTGCCGGAATGCAATTTGTTTCAGTAGCAAACCGCCTTAGGAGTTCCATTTCCTGATTTTCTGTCGGGGTTTACTCCCCTAGCCTTTCCCATGAGGGTTTAGCCGCAAGGCAGCGGAGGTTTCGAATAAGATTTTCCCTCTCCTAGATGAGCTATCGACCATCTACCCGAAGCTACTGGTTTTGAGGCGCCAGTTGACCGCCTTCATCCCTTCTCCTGTTAGTAGAAACATTGTCCGCCGGGCTTTAGTGTGAGCCACGCGAGAAGGCCAGGAGCTGGATTTTGGTTGACAGAGGAATTAAGAGACGCAAGCCTTTTAGGGCATTTCTAGAGGGTGGATGCTTATCTTCCACCCCCGCCCTGGCAATGACAACCTTGGAGGCTCAAAACAGCCCTCGTTATCAGAGGGGTATGTCACGCGGTTTGACATAATCAATACTTTTAGTTAAGTCTCATATATAAGGGATTTATAGTTAAATACTTTGTTTTACGGGTTCTTTAATTCCTGATTCTGCTAGTCAAAATTTCCAGAAACCAAACAGGAAACAGTCGCACTTTCTTGAGATCTATCATGCATGTCTAAATAGTCGTAGTGTGGAAACAATTGTCCCTTACAGGAAACAGTCGCACTTTCTTGAGATCTATCATGCATGTCTAAATAGTCGTAGTGTGGAACAATTGTCCCTTACAGGAAACAGTCGCACTTTCTTGAGATCTATCATGCATGTCTAAATAGTCGTAGTGTGGAACAATTGTCCCTTACAGGAAACAGTCGCACTTTCTTGAGATCTATCATGCATGTCTAAATAGTCGTAGTGTGGAACAATTGTCCCTTACAGGAAACAGTCGCACTTTCTTGAGATCTATCATGCATGTCTAAATAGTCGTAGTGTGGAACAATTGTCCCTTACAGGAAACAGTCGCACTTTCTTGAGATCTATCATGCATGTCTAAATAGTCGTAGTGTGGAACAATTGTCCCTTACAGGAAACAGTCGCACTTTCTTGAGATCTATCATGCATGTCTAAATAGTCGTAGTGTGGAACAATTGTCCCTTACAGGAAACAGTGGCACTTTCTGAGATCTATCATGCATGTCTAAATAGTCGTAGTGTGGAACAATTGTCCCTTACAGGAAACAGTCGCACTTTCTTGAGATCTATCATGCATGTCTAAATAGTCGTAGTGTGGAACAATTGTCCCTTACAGGAAACAGTGGCACTTTCTTGAGATCTATCATGCATGTCTAAATAGTCGTAGTGTGGAACAATTGTCCCTTACAGGAAACAGTGGCACTTTCTTGAGATCTATCATGCATGTCTAAATAGTCGTAGTGTGGAACAATTGTCCCTTACAGGAAACAGTGGCACTTTCTTGAGATCTATCATGCATGTCTAAATAGTCGTAGTGTGGAACAATTGTCCCTTACAGGAAACAGTGGCACTTTCTTGAGATCTATCATGCATGTCTAAATAGTCGTAGTGTGGAACAATTGTCCCTTACAGGAAACAGTGGCACTTTCTTGAGATCTATCATGCATGTCTAAATAGTCGTAGTGTGGAACAATTGTCCCTTACAGGAAACAGTGGCACTTTCTTGAGATCTATCATGCATGTCTAAATAGTCGTAGTGTGGAACAATTGTCCCTTACAGGAAACAGTCGCACTTTCTTGAGATCTATCATGCATGTCTAAATAGTCGTAGTGTGGAACAATTGTCCCTTACAGGAAACAGTCGCACTTTCTTGAGATCTATCATGCATGTCTAAATAGTCGTAGTGTGGAACAATTGTCCCTTACAGGAAACAGTCGCACTTTCTTGAGATCTATCATGCATGTCTAAATAGTCGTAGTGTGGAACAATTGTCCCTTACAGGAAACAGTCGCACTTTCTTGAGATCTATCATGCATGTCTAAATAGTCGTAGTGTGGAACAATTGTCCCTTACAGGAAACAGTCGCACTTTCTTGAGATCTATCATGCATGTCTAAATAGTCGTAGTGTGGAACAATTGTCCCTTACAGGAAACAGTCGCACTTTCTTGAGATCTATCATGCATGTCTAAATAGTCGTAGTGTGGAACAATTGTCCCTTACAGGAAACAGTCGCACTTTCTTGAGATCTATCATGCATGTCTAAATAGTCGTAGTGTGGAACAATTGTCCCTTACAGGAAACAGTCGCACTTTCTTGAGATCTATCATGCATGTCTAAATAGTCGTAGTGTGGAACAATTGTCCCTTACAGGAAACAGTCGCACTTTCTTGAGATCTATCATGCATGTCTAAATAGTCGTAGTGTGGAACAATTGTCCCTTACAGGAAACAGTGGCACTTTCTTGAGATCTATCATGCATGTCTAAATAGTCGTAGTGTGGAACAATTGTCCCTTACAGGAAACAGTGGCACTTTCTTGAGATCTATCATGCATGTCTAAATAGTCGTAGTGTGGAACAATTGTCCCTTACAGGAAACAGTGGCACTTTCTTGAGATCTATCATGCATGTCTAAATAGTCGTAGTGTGGAACAATTGTCCCTTACAGGAAACAGTGGCACTTTCTTGAGATCTATCATGCATGTCTAAATAGTCGTAGTGTGGAACAATTGTCCCTTACAGGAAACAGTGGCACTTTCTTGAGATCTATCATGCATGTCTAAATAGTCGTAGTGTGGAACAATTGTCCCTTACAGGAAACAGTGGCACTTTCTTGAGATCTATCATGCATGTCTAAATAGTCGTAGTGTGGAACAATTGTCCCTTACAGGAAACAGTCGCACTTTCTTGAGATCTATCATGCATGTCTAAATAGTCGTAGTGTGGAACAATTGTCCCTTACAGGAAACAGTCGCACTTTCTTGAGATCTATCATGCATGTCTAAATAGTCGTAGTGTGGAACAATTGTCCCTTACAGGAAACAGTCGCACTTTCTTGAGATCTATCATGCATGTCTAAATAGTCGTAGTGTGGAACAATTGTCCCTTACAGGAAACAGTCGCACTTTCTTGAGATCTATCATGCATGTCTAAATAGTCGTAGTGTGGAACAATTGTCCCTACTACGGACTGTACAAGACCGTTCATCTCTTTGCTACGTCATTATGATGTAAGCTTCTATGTCTTCCTTGTTCAAAGAAGGAGATTATTTTATCCACTCCCTCATATACTAAATTTTAGGTGTCATTTACATGTACTTTCTTTATTTCTTCTTCTAGATGTTCCCATATTAATTCCTTGACCGGGTTCTGCTTTAAAATAATTATCATGGTAAATGTATATACAAATTTATAAGTACCGTAGGTTACAATCTAATTACTAAATGAAAACATATGATATTTTTTGTTTTTTTAAATTTGTATTTACTCCATCATTGTATGATACAAAAGTTATTCACTTACCGTAAAACTATATAAATATACCAATATAGGTTTGGTGCGTACAATACTTATAAATGTGCCCGTCTATATACTTATAAATCTGCCCGTCTTTATACTTATAAATGTGCCCCTCTATATACTTATAAATGTGCTCCTCTATATATACTAATAAAAGGCAAAGCCCCATAGCCTGATTAAGACATCTTGGTGCCCCGGGTAAAAAAAAATAAGCAAGGGTGCCCCCTTTTCCCAGGGCCCCTGATTCTCAATTGACAGCTTTTATAATCAATATTTTGCCAAAAACTAACAAAGAAAAGCAGTTGTTAACACAAATGTTTGTACTACTATCACTCATTGAAGTTCTTTTTTCTAGATTACATCTGCTGGCAAAGTTTTTGAGTACATATTCAAAGTTAATTTTGCGCAACAATTCTGCCTCAATCATCAGCAGAGATAAGGCATCAAGCCTACTTGGAATGTTTGAACGTTTCAACTGAGAAAGAGATGCGCTCATTTGAACATTTTGTAAAACATTAATGTTAAAAATATGTGCAGGGCGTTTTCTACATTTGGAAAAGCACACTCGATGTTGTCTCTAGCTGTTACTTGTATAATTCTGAATGACTGATTGAGTTGTTTTCAAATTTTGATGGACGAAACTTGTGGCGAATAAATGAGTGGAACTGTTGTAGTTCAGTATATAAATTATTATTCAGATCTTACAGTTAAGCATTTAATAGTTCTTCACAGCTGGTAAGAATATTAAAAATAAACGTTATATTTAATAGTCGTTCACAGCTGGTAAGAATATTAATAATAAACGTTATATTTAATAGTCTTCACAGCTGGTAAGAATATTAAAAATAAACGTTATGGAGACACATACGAAATCATTACATATTACGCTCAATTATCGCTGATTGTGGCCTAACGCTAAATCATAATCCTTTTGGTTTCCAGATTAACATTAACCAAACAACGCACGAACCTATGACGTCATCATTTGTGTTGTAAACAGTGCTGAATGACTCAAAGAGTTATTTTTTTGGTGCAGTTATTTGGTGCGCTGCTTTCTAAAATTACTTTAAAAATCGTGTGGTGATTAGCACTGTAAAAAAATATTATAGACATACTTTGTGTACATTTCAGGAATATTTCGTATTAATCATACAAGGATAAGTTACTTGGACTTTTGACCACAAAAAAAACAGCCTATTATAAAATACTTTGTGTACATTTAAGAAAGTTTAATATTACGTATTTATCATACAAGGAAAAGTTAGTTGGGCTTTTGAAAAAGGGCATATAAAAAAGGGGCGCCTCATTCAAATTTGCTCATTCGATTTCATTGATAATGGGCGGTCAATATAACATTTTCGGTATAATTTATCATTTTGTCAAATGACTTTGGGCAGTTTTAAATGTACCCGGGTTTTATAAATAATGCCTAATTATTTACATTAACTGTAAAAAATATATAACTTTTTTTTTACTTCCTATGTTAATCGAAATGGATCCCAATCTGTGCTTCCAGTGACAATTTTTGGAAAAACCTAGCCAACACGTCAAAATAAACCTGGCCAACACGTCAAAATAAACCTGGCGAACACGTCAAAATAAACCTAGATCCGAAAGAAAAAACCTAGATATGCTAAAACATAAACAAATATGACGTCATAAAGCTCTCCCCCGCCCCCCCCCCGAAAAAAACGCCTTCTTAATTATTTGAAAATGAGCATTTTTCTAATCATTTTTTTTTATATTGTCATTCAAGTGTATATTTGGTGTGAGGCTGCACTCCAATATCGTAAACATGAGAAGCCATTTAAAATGTCAATAAATAAATTGAAAGCAATCAAACATTTAAGTGGAGCTTTCATTTAAAGTTGCGCGTTTTGTTATATGACGTCACAGTTCTTAAGCACCCCCTCCTCTCCTCTAGCTGCTTGACGTCATTTATGGACAGCCCCTAAGGCATTAGTCATGATTAGTATGCTCTACAAAACTATTTGTAATTTATTAGGGCTGTTATCGATTAATTTAAATTTTATCGTTAACTTTTGAAAAATTATTGATTAATTAATCGATAATTTCGATTAAAGCCAAAAATAAAAATTTATGACGTCATTAAACTGAAAATTTCCAAGGGAAGTAACAAAAACAGGTAATTGACTTTTTATAATTTTATTGAGTTTTTTCACCTGTTTCCCTGCGCTGATGGTGTTAGCCATTTTTACCACGTTTTTATTAACTTGCTTTCGTTCGTGTCTGTCAACAATTTTTTTTTAGTTTCTGCCGGTCCACATAGATTTAAAAAATAAATTTTAATATTACGCGGGAGATGTTTGTACGTAAAAAAATATATATCAATTATTATTAATTATTAATAATTAATTATTTATTTACTAAAATTTAAAAAAAATATTATAAATATTTTCTTAAATTTTAATAGAATTTTTATCGATTATAATTATTTTCATCAAGACTTAATCGATACAATTTTTAACGATTAATCGATAAATTAATCGATAATTTCCGCAGCCCTATAATTTATACTTACATCTGCCTTTATTCATCACAAATGTCCTCTTCCTTATAAATGGCAAATTTATCAGCATTCTCGGAATGATTATTAATTTATCTATTAAAGACGCTCCTTTTATACAGAGGATAATTTAGTCATATATGTATTGATTGTTTATGTCTCGTCTTGCATTTTTATTTGAGTTTTAAATGTTTGTTTTACTCGTTTAATCAACGAGATTTTGTATGTGTTAGTTGTTGCATACGGAATAGTGTTTTCATAAATATGTCTAACTGAAGGTTGTATTAAATTATTTGTGTTCTATAGGCTATACACTGTATACTTGAGAGATTTCTCACAACGCAGGCAAGAGAAAATGATATAGCTGTTAAGTTTTTAATGAAGTATAATACATCTGAATATTTTGACTCGCTTAAGCTTTTATCTTGTACCAGATTTATTCGACAGATGACACCGGAACAACGCCACCTTTCGAAATCAGTGGGCAGTGGGATAATGTAACATGATAGAGTGGGTGAAAAAACTGTTGCCAACTACTGTTTAATTTATTTATTTATTTTTTAAAAAGAATTTATGTATCATATTAATTGCACATATTTATTAATTTGTCTACTTTATCATTATTTATTTACTTTTTTAAAGAAAAACCTAGATTTTGACTATTTTTGAAATAAAAAACCTAGACAAGGTAAAAACAAACCTAGATCTAGGTTAAAAAGCCTAGCGCTTACAGCACTGAACGAGAGCTGGGAGCTTTTTTCAATCCACGAGTTTATCAGAGGTAACAGACACCAAGCAATTCATTTACATAGTATCCCTCATTACAGGGAGCGAAGAAAAGTAGCGTGCTACTTATATATTTAGAAGCATTAAGAGAAACCACTAGAAACGCGATATATGACTAAACATCAGAATATCTTTAAAAATAACTAGTATAAAAATCGTAGTTTCCGTCATTTGAACGTTTTAAAAGTATATATTTAAAAAAAAATACAAATATGTAAATATATGTATTAAAATACATAAAATATGCAATTTTATTAATACAGATCATTATAAGTATGTCCAAGCGACATATTTTTTGAAAAAATGTGAGATAAGAATAAATATATAATAAGATCTTCTCATTAATCTTGCTATCTAAGTTGTCTTATGCACAATGTCATTAAATATATGAATACCGGTGCTTTTTAGTGCAGAGCAGTCAGGTAAATATAATTTTAATGCACGTCAGATGTTACAATACACATTTTAATTATATTTAATATGGTGTACATTTGTTGTGTCTAATTAACGCGTGTAATTCCTTGTTGGTATTTTGTCTTGTATTAAAGTAAAGTACTACCTCTAAAACTGTAAAATACATATACAGTTGGACCTCGCTAAATCGAGCTTCCCTATTTCGAAAACCTCCATATCTCGAATTAATTGTTAGGTCCCGGCCTAATTCCGCAAGACTAATATATTTTAGATCTCCTTAACTTGAAGATCTTTGGCTTCCAACCTCCTTAAAACGATCCCGAGACCATCGCGACTTAAATTCACCAGTTTGTGTATTATGATTCTATCATATTTATTTCAAATGTTATATTTTTGTATTCAAAATTATAAACATTTCTGACAACATCATTAAATAATAAACTCAATAATATGTTCAACATTACGTCATCAAACTTAGATGCAAGAATAAAACTGAATTAATTGATTGCAATGTCACGTCTTGTCAGGAGATAGACTGATGGCAATGTCAAGTCTTGTCAGGATTTAGACTGATGGCAATGTCAAGTCTTGTCAGGTGATAGACTGATGGCAATGTCATGTCTTGTCAGGAGATAGGCTGATGAAACTGTAATGTCTTATCGGGATTTAGGCTTTTTTAAGGCTGGCTTCTTATAAGAATGCGTTGTTTTATCATATGAGACAATTTGTTAGTAACCTGTATTATCCAAATATTACAATTCATGCAAATTAAATATATCTATATATATATAAATCAAAGTATAGATGTCTGTGTGTGTGTGTGTGTGTGTGTTTGTGTGTGTGTGTGCATGTCCTTTATAGCTGACTAAACCATTCATCCGATCGTTATGAAATTTTTGGAGACTGTTAAGTACCTACCTGGAATGGTAACTGGCAATTTTGTTTTCTAAATTTAACACTAATGGGGCGCCGGGGGCCCATAATGTCATTTTCTGCTATTATGAACTATATAAAAATTAGTTTAAGCGCTAGCTACTGTGTAAATTGTTGGATCTTAACAAAACTTTGTATATGACAATTGATAGCCAATATTAAAATACTATAGGGAACTGAACTGCAAATAGTCATTCCTTTGGGGCTGGGGGCCCAAAAAGTCCCATTTCTTAAACGTTTAAGATTTTATTCACCATTCAGTCATTAACAATCTTGACAAATAATGACACATGTATCCATTATTATACAAATTGAAATGAACAGGGGTTTTGAACTTTATATCTTGCACTGAATGGGCCACGGGGTCCTTAATGTCTTTTTTTGTTTTTATAAGGTATATAAAAATTAGTTTATGCGTTAGCTACTGAGTAAATGAATGGAAATAAACCAAAATTTGAATACAAAAACTCGGTATCCCATATTAAAATACTATAGGGCACATAACTTCAAATGTCCATTCTTTCGGGGCCGGGGGCCCCCAATGTCTTTTCTTCGTATATGTTTAATGTATTTCCCCCCATTCAATTTTTCACGATCTTGAGGAATATATCTATGAGGAAACTTAATTAAATGAAAAGATTTTGAAATTTACATCTATCACCAAATGGGGCCAGGGGCCCTAAATGTCTGTTTTTTTCTTATATCTATTATATATAAATCAAAGTATGTCTCTGTGTGTGTGTGTGCATGTCCTTTATAGCTGACTAAACTATTCATCCGATCGTCGTGAAATTTGTGGAGACTGTTGAGTACCCACCTGGGATGGTAACTGGCAACTTTTTTTTCTAAATTTAACACTCTTGGGGCACCGGCGGCCCATAATGTAATTTGTTGTTTACATGAGCTATATACAAATTAGTTTAAGCGCTAGCTACTGTGTAAATTTTTGGATCTTATCCAAACTTTGTATATGACAATTTGATAGCCAATATTAAAATACTATAGGGCACTAAACTGCTAATTTGCATTCCTTTACGGCTGGGGGCCAAAGAATTCACATTTCTTGAATTTGAATACAAAAAATTGGTAGCCCATATTAAAATACTGTAGGCACATAACTTCAAATGTCCATTCCTACGGGGCCAGGTACCGCAAATGGGCAAGATATAAAGTTCAAAACAACGGTTCATTTCAATTTGAATAATAATGGATACATGTGTCATTATTTGTCAAGATTCTTAATGACTGAATGGTGAATACAATCTGAAACGTTTATGAAGTTAGTACAATGGCAATAAAAAAAAATTTAATATCACTCATTTTGAGGCAGGGGCCCTTAATATCGTTTCTTCTTTTGTACGCTATTTAATTATTAATTTAATTATGAAACTTGCTATGAAGTTTGCTATGAAACTTGGATTTTTTTTTCACACTTCCACAAAGGTTTCTTCGGAATTGTTTTTAAGCATATCACTCATTGGTTTCTTTAAATTTATTCCTTTTTACTTTGATCGTTGCAACGCACGACGGGTCTGCTAGTAACCTATAAGGAAAAGACAGTGTGCGAAATCCAGAACCGCGGCCAAAATACGGCCACTCCTTAAATTTATAATATACCACCGACTTGTCTTAAATAGTTACCTGGCTCGTTATTGATTTCTATAAGTACGATATTATATATTGAAAAGCTGAAAATAATAACATGCTTTGATGTTTTTTTTTAAAGGAAAACGTCAAATTATGGCAAACTTGCATGATGATTTATTCGTTAACTATGTTATAAAAAAACGATGACATTATGGCCTGTTAAATATTGAGGGAAAATTATGTCATAATATTTTTGTTATTATATCTGACTTTTAAAAGAAATGGGTGTGGCGTATATGTAATTCAAATTTCAAAACACTTTGTTTTCATCAAATTAAATAGGCGCGTCTGTACTTTTAATTTCAAAACATTTTGTTTATTTTAAATTATTTAAAAGAAAATTAAAATTTGCAATCAGTAACATGGGTATTATTATTCCATTTAAAAAAAAATTATAATTATGAATAGGACATTTAAATTTATAGTTTCAAAAAATCACGAGAGATTTATTTCATCTTTAAATATATTACGTTTGTCCCTTTATCATTTAAAACAAACATTTGTTCTTGTAAAAAAAAATATTGTGTGTTTAGTACTTAACCGTTTTAGTAGAACATCTGTCTCAATTTGTTGGTTTCTTTATTGTCAATGTATAGTTCTATGTAAGTTGATATAAGTTCAATTATTGTTTTACAATTTTAATTTTTTTGAAATAACGCCATTTAGTTATTTTAAATTGTTCAAATTTTTTATGTAGAGAAAAATTGTAAGTAATCATTATTCTAGTAATTTGAAATTCGAACAATTTTGAAAGGAATAAAACTAAAACTTAATTGCTTCATTAAGATTGTCTCATTTCATACTAAAATATTATTAGGTGATAGTGTTTTAATAAATTTGTATTCTGACTTAGGCCTAAGTTTCAATAAACGATCACTTAAAATATAATGAGCCCGCTACTTTTTTGCAAGTTTAGAAAGTTGAGGCTCAAATGCTGATACTCGACTCTTCCATGCTTTTAACTTTATTTCCTGCCATTGTAAGGCATGAAGCCACCTTTCCTTGCATGGGAGATATTGAGCTCATTTAGAATGGCAAAGATCACCACGCAAGCGAACGTGGCTCTCCAATTCACAATCCGGTTTTTTTTTCTACTGAAGAAATTGGTCGAGTTTTCTCCACAATTCAAAAATTCTTGACAGAATTTTTCGCCAAGACAACCATTGCACATCGGAATGAAGTAAAAGCTGTTTGTGTTGACATTTGCTTGGTGGCTTAACTTTGATGGTGAACAAAACAGTGAAGAGTACTTAGCACGTTTCAGCTGTTGTATTTGATGCGCTTCAATATTACAAGACATAACGTCGACGAGTCGAACTATTGTGTCATATGAGAGTATCTGGACCACTTTCTTTGTCACAGTTTCACGTAACATTTCCAAACACACATCCTTAATGCACCATAAACAGCCTGATCTCTACCAAGGAGCACAACAGAAACAGCCTGATAACTACAAAGGGGGCTCACCAGAAAACAGCCTGAACTCTACAAAGAAGAGCACCAGAAACATCTGAACTCTACAAAGGAGCACAGAATCATCTGAACTACAAAGAGCACAGAATCTGAATTCTACAAAGAAGAGCACCAGAATCATCCTGAACTCTACAGAGGAGAGCACAGAAACAGCAAAAACTCTACAAAGGAGAGCACAAGAAACACCCTGAACTCTACAAAGGAGAGCACCAAAAACAGCCTGAACTCTACAACGGATGCCCAAAGCTCATCTGATCTCGTGATCAGTGACCCGTGCCCACTCACACCTAAACATCCACAGTATCCGAGAGTGACAATGTTTGTTATTCAATTGTTACTTTTGTTATATTTCTAAGAAAGTACAATATAGAAATATTAGATGCATTCGAAATTAAAAGTTATATTTTTTTAAAAAATATTTATATTTAAAATATACTCTAGCAATAAATATATTTTAAAACTAAAATTGAAGAAATAGTCATATTTATTTAGAGAACGCGTTATAATTACGAATTAATATATTTATTTTTGACGTTCATTAAAATTGTGTTTTTTGTCAATGTCGCACTATAAAACACCGATGCTTATGTATATTTATTTTAATACGACTTTGTGTTGACAAAATTTAGAAAAAAGAACTGTGAAAATCTAAATTTAATTTTCATAAAATCATTAAAAACGTGTTTTAATGTATGATACATAACGTTCATAACTTGTATTTTAAAAATGTTTTACACCACGTAGATAAAAATACGCATTGAATTATAAAATAAAATAAATATTATTATTTAAAAATGGTATTTATTTTACAAATATTAAAACTATGAAATTAATTTAACGACTATAAATAATATGTATGTATCATTGTTAAAGTTGCAGAAGGAATTTGTTTTTCTCTTTATCCTAGTGGCACGCCACTTGACTTCGATCCCTATAATTAGGGATACAATGTCAATGAATCGCTACCATTCCCCATATCCCCCTTGTCCTTAGTTCAGTTTAAACTTAGCGAATACCTTTGCCTAAGTTGATGAATATCTTTGCATAACTTAGCAAGCACCCTAGTCTTATAGTCATGGCGAACAACGAGATAATCGATTTCACCTACGATTTAACGTTCCTGTCTCATTTTAAACTTTTACATTTTTATAAATTTGGAACTTAAGGTCTCCTCTGACATTAAATATCAAATTTTAAATTTATTTTCTACTTTTTAGTGCATTTCTAATGTAAGACTAGTTTTTAAAAAGTGTTTTTAATATATTTTTAAATCCTTTATATTAACTCGTTGTGTCTGCGGCCACCCGCCCTTGCTTGTAGCCAAAACTTTTGATCGATTTTTAACCCACTTGCTCCCAAGCTAGCGAGCTGAAATTTGCAGGCAGTTTCGTAACGATAATAAAAACAATGTGTCAAAATTTCAGATCGATCACATGTACCGTAATTAAATTATTGATTATTTAGATTATTTTATTTATTGCTATGTAGCATGCTATTTTTTTTAGATAAAATACAAAATACACAAACAAATTGTGCAATGAATTTGTTTGTGTATTTTGTATTTTATTTAAAAGCTTTATTGCAGTCCCATTCTATATTTTTTGAGATATAGCGTCGCGGTGCGTATTATATTGAACAACCTTTCTGTCGCGCAATAAGGTGCGTATTTTATTGACAACTCTTTTTATAAACACATTCCTGATCGGTGCGCATTATATTAAACATGTTTTACGACACAACTGCAATTTTGTATTTCTGGATGGTCTGGCGCTGCGTATTATAATGAACATTCTTTTAGTTACGCCTCGTACATAAAGGATTTATAGTGAAAAACTTGGTTTTGTACGGGTTTTTACAATTATTTATTTACAGCTTGCTTCAAAAGCATAAATTCTATAAATAATCCAAGCACGTTTGGTGCGAAATTTATCAAAGATAATACATTAGCATTTGATTAAACATAAATAAAATTACTAGGATCTAATAACGTTATGCTGTATTTTTTTATTTATTAAAAAACTTTTCTGGTAAACCACAATATATAAATTTGATCGAATCCTGAGTAGTAAAAGGATGTGAGAAACAAAAACAAGTATCGAATAGGTACCAAAAGGAGTCACCTCTATTGCAGTAGCGTCTCTTGAAAATAGTGGGGCTTTATTAGTTTGGGTATTTCACTAGAGTGTTCGACTTTAAAAAAACATTATTTTTAAAGATATACGTGACTTAAAAGTATATTATATATTTGATGTCTTGTTTATAACAACTATTCCCCACAAATATAGATTGTCTATTTTATAGTTTGATATCTTATTTCAAACTTCTATTTCCCATACTTTCCACAGGCAACACTGCCAGAGTCACATTCTTTTATTGATGACAACATTCAAAATACGAATCTCATGTGTACTGATAATTTCCTTGACCTCTATAGAGTTATATAAACACAAAGTTCTATTATTATTTTTATGTTTACTCTTACCATTCGAACAGTGCTAATCATAGTGATATTTCAGATATTACAGTTACTGGCATTGGGACTGACATGTCTGACAACTATCAATAATAATACACCACACTAACTCGGGACGAGACTCCTCTATTTTTAACAAGCATGCTTACAAGCCATAAAAAAATAAATGAGACTTTAGTCAATAAAAATAAACAAATTTACAACCACTTGAGAGGAATATATGGAACTCCTCATCTTAAACGAATCACGTGATTGCGACAATTTTATAAAACAAAATTAGAGGACACTTTCAAAATCTAACGCATTAGAGAAATACAACCTAGAGCTAGAGAAATATCGTTGCGACTAATATATATTATGACACAAACCTCAGAAAGTCTCGAACAAAAAACACAGTAGAGGCGAATATGTTCTGTCTGTGAATATTATATACTAAGGACAGATAGACACCTGCATTTGGTTTTATATTCATCGTGGATGATAAATCACAGCTAGCAATTATTTCATATTATTAATAAAATATCATTTGTTATTAGTTTACATGGTGTATTATAAATATATCGTGAAGTTATAGTTACAATTATACGCTTTATTTTATTCAAGCATTAAATAGTATTAGTATATCTTACGAAACATTTTTTTTTAAAACACGTTTAAAAATATTATTTTAAGAAGCAAAGTATGAAACGGAGTTCTAAATAATATTCTTACATGGCCGGCCTTAGGCCACTGCAACATATGCGTCCGCAGTGGGCCCCGCACTTTCTATCTCAATTTTCACTTTATATCCTTAATAATTTCTTATCCTTACCCAGATCTGGCCACGCGCAATCCGTTTCGCATACTAAGCCGCATATGGCCCAGCCATTGATAATACCGACCCTGTACCTAATATATTTTGTAAGAACATCCATATTGTTGTCACCATGAGAGAATCCACTTATTAGCAGAAATTTTGTAGCTACGTGAACCACAAAGACAATGGTAATATGCAATTTGTGTTTTTCCCCATGTATGTACTAATTGTATAAATCGTTCTAAACTCTCTAAATAAACCTCAATTTAGGATAATTTCGATAAGGAAATGTTTACCAATTTATTGACAATGTATCCCTAGTTTATAGGGATCGAAGATAAGTGGCGTGCCACTTAGATAAAATAAAATGCCTGCTATAAAAAGATACTAACTATTGTCTTGGAGCAAACGTACTGACACTAAGTCATATACTTAAATAATTGTCATTAATTAAAGTATATAGTTTTAATGTTTTTAAAGAACATACGATTTTTAAGATTTACATTTTTTCTTTGAACTTAATATACAATGCGAATGTATAATTTATATATAATGAAACATTTATGAAACACGTGTGTTATGTCTCATACATTTTAAATAAGCTATTGAGCTGAAATTTTGCAGGCAGTTTCATACCGATAATAAAAACAATATATCAAAATTTCAGATCGATCGCATGTACTGTAATTAAATTATTGATTTTTTAGATTATTTTATTTATTCCAATATAGCATGCTACTTTTTGAGATACAGCGTCGCGGTGCGTATTATATTAAACAACCTTTCTGTCGCGCAATAGTGTGTGTATTTTATTGACAACTCTTTTTATAAACATATTCCTGATCGGTGCGCATTTTATTAAACATGTTTTACGACACAACTGCAATTTTGTATTTCTGGATGGTCTGGCGCTGCGTATAATAATATATATTCTTTTAGTTACTTCTCGTAGATAAAGGATTTATAGTGAAAAACTTTTTTTTTACGGTTTTTTTTATTCTCAATCTAAATCACAATACAAAATCCCCATTCTTCCTCAATCTTAAATATTTTGTCGTGTTTAAGACGCTGAATGCATTTTAAATGTATATAAGTAAGTTTAAACAAAGTGGCTATACATTTAGTTACCGTAGTGGGTAAACTCACATAGCCAGTGTAATTTAGTAGTTTAAACAAAGTGTATATACATTTAGTCACCGCAGAGGGTAAACTCACATAGCCAGTGTGCTTTAGTAGTTTAAATATCTTATTTTAATGGTTTCGTGGGAAGAAATCTTATAATTTACTGTAGCGCGTAAACTCACATAGCCAGTGTGATTTAGTAGTTTAAATAGCTTATTTTTAATGTTTTCGTGGTAAGAAATCTTATAATTTACTGTAGTGCGCAAACTCACATAGCCAGTGTAATTAAGTAGTTTAAATAGCTTATTTTTAATGGTTCCGTGGTAAGAAATCTTAAAATTTACTGTAGCGGGTAAAATTACATAGCCAGTGTGATTTAGTAGTTTAAATATCTTTTTTTTAATGTTTTCGTGGGAAGAAATCTTATAATTTACTGTAGCGGGTAAACTCACATAACCAGTATGCTTTTTTGTTTAAACACCTTATTTTTAATGGTTTCGTGGGAAGAAATTGAAGTTTGTCTAATGTTTCACTCAAAGTAAATACGTAGTTTAATTTCAATTTCTTTTCCCTCAATTTACGTTTAGTTTTCTATAAATTATTTGGAATAGCGTCCATGCCACAGTTACAAGTACAATGTATTATAATATTCATTGTATCAAGATGTTTAATTTTTTTCTTTTTGTATTTATTTCTATTATTTATCAACAATTTGAATAATTAATGCTTGTTATTGTAGATTCATGGATAATTATACATTTATTTTAAACCTGTTGTGAAACAAAGTTAAATAGAATGTCTTTATTTGAATTTCATGCATTTATATACCTTTGTATTTAGAAGTCAAAGACTTGGACTTTTTATTTCAGATATTAAAATAAAATTTAATTGTCAAGTGATTTCGCTATGGTCACTGATTACATTATATTGTCAAAAGTATTGTCATTTGTAAAGTTGCGTCAACTTTATTCGATTCTAGAAATAAGATTATTTTAAACTAGATAAATAAATACAACCAAACATAGGCTAGTGTATATGCAGAAATAAATTATTCAATTTCGTCAATAGCAGTTACAAAAAAAAATAAGACAATAAAATTGTTTGCTTCCGTGTCATTATATTTTGTGTGCTGTTATGAACACTTTCTCGACTCTCACTGTTATAAACACTCAAGTTAAAAACGCGTCTTCTATCTCTACTATCTTTGTTCAAATAATTACTAAAAAATAATGTAAAAAATATTTTTTTAAAAGGACACGCTTTTATTTACATATAGAAACTGCACTAAAAAGAAGAAAATAAAAATTTTCTGTGAAATCGGTGAACCTATCTACTGCACATTAAAGCGTTGGGCGCACATCACAAATCATTTCTCATTGCAACTATTCTCTTACATATAGATAAATATTTCTAATTAATGTGATAGTAGCATTTATATTATCAAAGTTGTGAAATTTTTACTGTTTATTAATATTTATAAAAATATGTTTTTATGTTTCGCAGCATTGTACACGATAGAGAGGTGTGGTGAGCGCCCTGTATCCCCTGTATCTGATAGATGATCACAAATAGAATGCTCTGAATGAGTTTTATGAACAAATTATTTCTCTGGCGCTATTAAAAAATCAAATTTATTTCGTTAATTTATCGGGAAACCTGTATAATTTTGAACTTCAAAACTTTAATATCTCAAAACTACAAAATTTGACATAGCCGTTTCTTCCCTTAATTGCTTTAGGCAGACTTGACTGGTCAGCCATGGAAGGCCACCCATCTAAGAGAAGAGGTGGAAGGCGGACCACTGGCGGCTTAAGGCCAATAGCTGTATGCAGACAGGACTGATCAGGACTGTAAGGGAAATGTCGTTCCCCTGTAATCACCAGTTGTGTGGAGAGAGGGCATCTCATACATGATCAAGATATGGCTCTCATCAACACACTTCCCAGGCTTTACGTCCTGGAGAGAACACTCCAGCATCTCTGCTAAACGTTTACTTAACAAAGACAGTGACAGTTACAATTTCTAAGCCGTACGTTAGATTGCTGGTATGACCCAACGCCTTGGGCGTGATACTAAATTGTTTCTCGAGACTATGGAGCCGATGACGTATGTATTAGTTGAGCAACAGATACAATGTTGTTAATTAGGAGAATTTTGTTTCTACTCTCATATTCCTTATTTTATGAATTATCTGAAATAGTAAAAGAACATGATCTAGAGATATGGCCACCTTTTATATGGAATTAGGCTTAGAAGGGGCCGGAGAATTCTTGCGATTCATTAGCATTGTATCCCTAATTATAGGGATCGAAGTCAAGTGGCGTGCCAGTTGGATAAAATAAAGAACCCGTATTGCTTTTGTATATTATAAGCAATGTGACATACATACATTTTAAAATACATTCACAATTTTTATAGTTTCCGAGATTTAAAATAAAATGAAATTTGAATTAAATTTTTCATTACAATTAAATATTTACATTTTTAATTTTAAGTTGCGAAAAAAAGATACATTTATGAAATAAAAGAAGATAATGCCATTCCGATTACAATTACAATTACAAAATACATTTGCATTTAATTTTTAAAAATCATGTTCTTATTCGTCTTGCCTGCCATTAATTGTCACGTAAAACGTCATATTAAATCATTCAGTACCTCTGCTTTTTGGTGCGTTTATCGGAATTTGATTGCACAATAGATATGACACATTTAAAGTGCATACATGTTGTTTTTTAACTAGACTTGTCTACATCCTCCACAAATTGTTATTAACACATTTCTTATAACATGTCTACAGCCTCCACAAATTGTTATTAACACATTTCTTATAACATGTCTACAGCCTCCACTCTTGTTATTAACACATTTCTCATAACATGTCTACAGCCTCCACAAATTGTTATTAACACATTTCTTATAACATGTCTACAGCCTCCACTCTTGTTATTAACACATTTCTTATAACATGTCTACAGCCTCCACTCTTGTTATTAACACAGTTCTTATAACATGTCTACAGCCTCCACTCTTGTTATTAACACAGTTCTTATAACATGTCTACAGCCTCCACTCTTGTTATTAACACAGTTCTTATAACATGTCTACAGCCTCCACTCTTGTTATTAACACAGTTCTTATAAAATGTCTACAGCCTCCACTCTTGTTATTAACACAGTTCTTATAAAATGTCTACAGCCTCCACTCTTGTTATTAACACAGTTCTTATAAAATGTCTACAGCCTCCACTCTTGTTATTAACACAGTTCTTATAAAATGTCTACAGCCTCCACTCTTGTTATTAACACATTTCTTATAAAATGTCTACAGCCTCCACTCTTGTTATTAACACAGTTCTTATAAAATGTCTACAGCCTCCACTCTTGTTATTAACACAGTTCTTATAAAATGTCTACAGCCTCCACTCTTGTTATTAACACAGTTTCTTATAAAATGTCTACAGCCTCCACTCTTGTTATTAACACATTTCTTATAAAATGTCTACAGCCTCCACTCTTGTTATTAACACATTTCTTATAAAATGTCTACAGCCTCCACTCTTGTTATTAACACAGTTCTTATAAAATGTCTACAGCCTCCACTCTTGTTATTAACACAGTTCTTATAAAATGTCTACAGCCTCCACTCTTGTTATTAACACATTTCTTATAAAATGTCTACAGCCTCCACTCTTGTTATTAACACAGTTCTTATAAAATGTCTACAGCCTCCACTCTTGTTATTAACACATTTCTTATAAAATGTCTACATCCTCCACTCTTGTTATTAACACATTTCTTATAAAATGTCTACAGCCTCCACTCTTGTTATTAACACATTTCTTATAAAATGTCTACAGCCTCCACTCTTGTTATTAACACAGTTCTTATAAAATGTCTACAGCCTCCACTCTTGTTATTAACACAGTTCTTATAAAATGTCTACAGCCTCCACTCTTGTTATTAACACAGTTCTTATAACATGTCTACAGTCTCCATTCTTGTTATTAACACATTTCTTATAACATGTCTACAGAACCCGTTATCTTTGTTATTGACAAAAATTTCATAAGAAATGTCTAATGTCTTCATTTGTTTAAATCCTAGTCTATACCCGAGGTAAAAGACACCTAGCAATTCATTAGCATATCATCCCTCATTACAGGGAGCGAAGTCAAGTAGCGTGCTAGATATTTAGAAATCATTGACGGTCCTTTCGGATAAGGCAGTTATCTAATGTAACTTCAATATATATATGTATACTAGAAATATACCCGCTCCTTGTAGCGGGAGTGTGCTGACCCCTTTTCCCAGTATTAGTTGCTGGTTATTACAACTTTTATTTGCCCAGTTATATTTCAGATTCATCTATTAGTTAAAATCTTATGGGAAACAGAGATATGCCATTTGAAGGACAAAAAATTAGATATATTTAAGAAAAAATGAGAGAGAGAGAGAGAAAAAAAAACAACAGACAAAATTATTTAATTTTTACTATGTTACTACCAGTGTTGTTTTCACTTAATGCAGTGCCTTTTAACATTACCTATTTAAAAGATATGATTTAAGATTAATGAATCTTCACGATCATAATAACTAAATTTACTATTTCATTCCAACTTGTACTAAATAAACATATCTGATAGGTTTTCCGAAAGAGCTCTACCACCCTCATCACTCAAAAATGTCATGTATAATAGCGACACTGCAGTGTAACACAATTGTAAATAATACAATATTTGTAACCGAATGACGGACGGGGACCAAATTTGGCAGGACGGTTCCTTTTACCCTGAAGGTGGTTTTAAGTTAGTTTTTGTAATTGTCCATTTTGCCTGAATGCCGTAAATTAAATAATCAGAAAATGCAGAGACAAAGAATAAAAAATTTAACCTCATTTCTGTATTGAACAAATTTACGCGGACGTTCAAATGCCGTTCAAAGCGAGTTACTTTTGGTGACGTTTTTTTTCCCCAATGCCAATACTTTATTTTCAGCCGTGCGCATTTGAAAAAATATAATGTCTAATTACGGTGCGACAATTTTCGTGTACGCTTCATAATTTGAGCTGTGTAGTACAAAGAATTGTCATTTTCTTTACTGTTACTTTCTATATATTAGATAGACACGTAAACATATTTAATTACAACTGCCACACGATGCATTACATTTAATTGTTTACACGTTTAAATTTAATTGCGAATTTGTTTTAATTATTTTCTGTTCCATAACTCGACATTTAATGAAAAACCTATTTATGTAATAATTGTGTCAGTATTTTTTTCAAGGCTACATTTTTAGCGGTGCACGTTTTAAAATCTTATATCGCCTGATTACTGTACGCACATTTTCGTGTACGCATCTTAAATTTAGCTGTGTCCTATTAATATAACATTTATATTTTGTTTGTCTTTTACATAAGCTGTTGTCTTTTACATAACCTATACACTTATACTATTTAAACTAAGGCTACCGGACTTATTAACATAAGTAGATTAAACTAAATAAAGTGATCCTGAAAACGCTTAATTATTTTGTATTGCGAATTGAATATGTTATGTTCATTCCTTTGATGATGGATTAACATAGGCCATTTTTAAAATCGATTATTGTGATGGTTTCACATGCATTTTTGAACATAAAATTTATTTGTTTTGTTTTGTTTTTTTTAAATTAGGAATATAGCCTAATTTTTTTAATTTATCTTTATTATCTTTATCTCATAGACGCTGTTGCAAATATTGTATTAATTACAATTGTGTTACATTGCAGTGTCGTAAATATATAAGAGCTTTTTTAGTGACGACAGTGGCAGAGATCTTTTGGAAAAATGTCAACAAAGCAGTGGCCTTTTTTTAATGGATACAAACAAACAAACATAAAAATATCAACTGAGCTTTATATATTACATATGCGTTTAAATTATTTTATTTCATTATTTTCACGATGCATTGTATTAATATTTTACATGCAATGAATAAAATTGGGATTTTTAAAAATTTAATTCATAACTCGACATTTAATTAAAAACCATAGATGTAGCGAGTTTATTTTATGTTCAAAGTGAAATGTCAAATAAACGTACACTTTAAAACTGTTTACTTAAGCTTTATATACACTATACATTATAAAATTTCGCTACCGAACTTATTAACAAAAGTTGACTAAATTTAATGAAGTGATCCTGAAAACGCTTAATTAATATGAATTGCGAATTGAATATGTTTTTATGTTCATTCCTTTGTATTCAGAATAGCATAGGCCATTTCTAAAATTGCCTTTTAATCATTTTTAAGATGCGCTTATTGACAGATGGTTGAATCTTTTTTTTTATGTATTTTATTTTTCAGATATAAAATCTGGTGTGTGTGTGTGTGCATTGAATATAATTTACAAAATATGATGCCTTATCCGAAATAGGGAACAAAAAAAAAGATTCCTTTTTGAAATTATACACATTGCTTATAAACCGTAAATATTAATCGTAAAATATAGAGACATAAAAATGTTAAATATTATTTCCCTGTTTAGACAATTATGAATACGTCAAAATGAAGATTTATTTTGGTCCAGTACATTTACTTTATAACAAGACTTTATTTTATGCGGCCAGCTTTCTATATGTCTAAATATGGTGTGTTCATTTTTTTATATCATTTTAATACGAACGTTTTTTTTAAAATATTATTTTAGAAAGTACATTTATAATTTTGTTTATTTGCGCTATGAGTCAATTAGGTTTTGCCTTTTAAAAGGATAGTGCCACATGTTCTTTATCTCATAGACGTGGTTACAAATATTATATAACTTACAATTGTGATACGATGCAGTTTCGTAATTATATATTAAATTTTTTAGTGACGAGGGTGGTAGAGCTCTTTCGTAAAACATATAAGTTATGTTAATTTTGTACAAGTGGGAATGAAATTGTAAATTTAGTTATTATGGTCGGCAAGAATCATTATTTAATAAGTCATATCTTTTGAATAGTAAGGTTATGTTAAAAGGCACTGCATTAAGTGAAAACAACTCACGCGGTAAAATGGCATATCTCTGTTTCTCATAAGATTTTAACTAATTAGTTGAATCTGAAATTTAACTTGGCAAATAAAAATTGTAATAACCATCACCTAATACTTGGATAAAGGGTCAGCACACTTCCGCTACAAAGTGCGGGTATTTTTCAAGTATATATATATATATATGTACATATTTAAATGTTTGTGTGTGTATGAATGTCCTTTATAGCTGTCTAAACCATTCACCCGATCGTCATGAAACTTTTCAAGACTGTTGAGTATGCTCCCGGGATGGTAACTATCACTTTTTTCAAAATTTAACACTCATTGGGCGCCGGGGACCCATATCGTCATGTTTTGCTTATACGAGCTAAATAAAAATTAGTTTAAGCTTTAGCTACTGTGTAAATTATTGGATCTTAACCAAAATGTGTATATGACAACTTGATAGCCAATATTAAAATACTATAGGGCACTAAACTGCTAATATTCATTCCTTTGGGGCTGGGGGCCCAAAAATTCACATTTTTTAAGCGTTTAAGATTTTATTCACCATTCAGTCATTAACAATCTTGAAAAATTATGACACATGTATCAATTATTATACTAATTGAAATGAACAGATGTTTTGAACTTTATATCTTGCCCAGAATGGGCCCTGGGACCCTTAATGTCGTTTTTATCTTATGTGAGCTATATAAAAAATAGTTTCTACGTTAGCTACTTAGTTAATGAATAGATCTTCACCAAACTTTGCACACAAAAACTTGGTAGCCTATATTAAAATACTATAGACACTGCACTTCTAATGCCAATATCTTCGTGGCCGGGGCCCCAAATATCTTTTTTCGTATATGTTTAAGATATTTTTCCTATTTACTTTTTTAAGAGCTTGAGAAATATAGCCACAATAAAAATGAACTAAAATGAACAGGTTTTTGAAATTGACCTCTTGCACCGAATGGGCCAGTTGCCACTTAATGCTATTTTCCCCCTATTGTAGGTATATAAAAAGTAGTTTAAGAGTTAGATATTGAGAAAACAACTGGATTTTGACAAAAGTTAGAATATAAAAACTTAAGAGCCTATATTACTATAGGGCACTGAACTATTAATGTCCATTCCTTCGAAAAAGTCTTTTTACTGAACTTTAATCATTGTATTCCCTATTCAAATTTACACGATATTGAGGAATATATATTGAGTGCAATAGATAAAAACAACATTAAGGGCCTCAGGGCCCATTCTCAGCAAGATATAAAGTTCAAAACACCTGTTAATTTCAATTTGTATAATAATGAATACATGTGTCATTATTTGTCAAGATTGTTAATGACTGAATAGTGAATAAAATCTAAAACGTTTCAGAAATGAGTACAATGGCAATAAAAAAAACTATAATATCACTCATTTTGGGGCCGGGGCCCTTAATATCGTTTCTTCTTTTGTACGCTATTTAATTATTAATTTATTTATCCGTTTGCTACGAAACTTGGATTTTTTTTTCACACTTCCACGAAGATTTCTTCAGAATTATTTTTAAACATATCACTCATTGGTTTCTTTAAATTTATTCCACTTTACCGTAATCGTTGCAACGCGCGACGGGTCTACTAGTATAGATATATAAGTAAAAATATGAAAATTGTAGTTTCAGCAATTTTGAATTAATTCGTTTTTTAAAAGAAAAAAATATTCTATATATGTTTGCATAAAATATATCATTGTAGTTATACAAATCAATATTACTACGTTCAATAGACTTGAAAAGTAATTATAGTTGCAATGACTTATTAAAACATATTAAGTTCATCTCAGTATTCTTGCCATCTAAGTTGTTGTACGCACTATGTCATAAAATACAGTAAAAGTCCGATAATCCAGCGTCCAACAGTCCGGAATGCCCGATAGTCCGGCATCGCTCCGGAAAATTGTAAAAAAAATTTGTATTTCTCCAAAGCTGTGTCTTTAAAGCAAATAAAAACGCTTGAGAGCTATTCGGAAGTTTTCGGGTTAGTTCGGGGAAGCGCTCGGTATTGTTCGGAACAATTAGCAGCCGGCTAGTCTCAGCTGTCACAACAAATACATGTGCAGTGCAGCACAAGGGAAAAATCAGCTGGGCAGAAGCTGCAGAATCACTAAATAAGTTTATCTCTTTTGCTGAGGCTAGTACTAGCCACAGTGCTTCAGAAATTATTGATTTCCATATCGTTAGAAATAAATTTATACAAAACACCAAAAGTCAAGAAAACAGAAAAACAAAACATTCGTGACTTTTTTAAATCTAAGTGAAATATGTTTTACAGCACGTATACATATATTAAGCGAAATGCAAAGTAAACTTTGTTGTATTTCCATACTGTATTTGTAGTTTAATAATTAACCTAATTGTTCGTATAACTACGATTTATGTATGTATGTAGTTAAAAAAACAAAGTGCATTTGTTTTACTGCAAAGCCTACACTAAAAAGAAGGGGCAGGGGCACCGCCCGATCGACCGGAATTTTCGATAGTCCCGAACGTGCCCGGATTATCGGAATGCTACTGTATATGAATACCGGTGCTTTGTAGTGCAGAGCCAGGAAAATACAATTTAATGCACGTCAGATGTGACAATACAAAGCAATTTAATAAAATGATTTTCTAATTTAAATACAGCCTACAATTATTTACTTTCATTACATCCTTACAAACACAGTGAGCCAATCAACATAGTAATTACTATCATTACATCCTTAGAAACACAGTGAGCCAATCAAAATAGTAATTACTATCATTATATCCTTACAAGCACAGTGAGCCAATCAACATAGTAATTACTATCATTTACTGGACTCCAAGTTCTTAATTCTCATGTTTGTAATCTTTAAAAACTTCGATAAATTCTTTTCAATTCATGTTTTGCTCCCGGATAGTCTAAAGTAATCTTATCAATCGCGTTTACTATTAATTGTAAATAAATCTCCCACCTAACTAAATTTTCCATTTGTTTTAATCACTAATATTTTGCTACACACATTGAATGCAGTTACTAGTACATTTTTCCATATATAAATTTAATTTTATGCCACTTATTGTTTTGAAGAGTCTGCTCGGTTAAAACATTTTTTTTTCAATTCTCAGTAGGACTTTATATGATGTTTTAACAAATATTAACTAACTAGCGTACACCCGTCAAAAATGACGGATGTTTTCAGCTGAAATCTATTTATTTAATAAAAAATGCATTTTTTTAAGGGCGCCTACGGCACCCACCTTTTTCAAAAGCCCAACTAACTTGTCCGTGTTTGATAGATACGAAATATTAAATTTTCTGAAATGTACACAAAGTATTTTATAATAGGGCTTTGGGGTTGTAGGACGCCTACGGCGCCTCCTTTGTTTTTTGTTTTTTGTTTTATAATTAACCATCATCAAATCCTCTTTTTAAATCCTTTATATTAACTCGTGGTGTCTGCGGCGGACCTTGCTTGCTTGCTTGCTTGTCGCCAAAACTTTTGATCGGTTTTTAACCCACTTGCTCGCAAGATAGCGAGCTGAAATTTTGCAGGCAGTTTTGTACCGATGATAAAAACAATGTATCAAAATTTCAGATCGATCGCATGTACCGTAATTAAATTATTGATTTTTTAGATTATTTTATTTAATCCTATGTATCATGCTATTTTTTGAGATAGAGCGTCGCGGTGCGTATTATATTGAACAACCTTTCTGTCGCGCAATAAGGTGCGTATTTTATTGACAGCTCTTTTTATAAACATATTCCTGATCGGTGCGCATTATATTAAACATGTTTTACGACACAACTGCAATTTTGTATTTCTGGATGGTCTGGCGCTGCGTATTATAATGAACATTCTTTTAATTACTTCTCGTACATAAAGGATTTATAGTCAAAAACTTGGTTTTTTACGGGTTTTTCTTATTACATTGATCCCTTTTCCAAAATTAAAATATCAGCGAAAACAATACGGCATATAATATTTTTTTTACAGCGCATCTTTAATTTGCACACCTTTTGATGCATTGGTGCAGTAAATTGGTTTTCCCTGCTTTCTAAAATTAGTAGCGTCAGGACAGACTGACTTGCGTGACAATTGCAAATGATATAGTTTTATCGTATATTGATATTTAAGTTTGATTATTTGTCTGTCCTTACGACTCTTTCTATATCATTTCGACAGTAGACTCACAATAATTGGACTAAAAATTAAACAGCAGTGTCTAGCTTAAATTTTTGCAAAAAAACATATTAACAATGGCTAAGCTAGAGGTTGTCTCAACAATGTTAGGTATATATTATAAACGCCTTCCCCTACAATTAACAAATAACCTACAAAGGGCCACAATGGTGCCCTCTATAAAATTATAACTGTTTCCCTCCATATACTTATAAATGTGCCCCTCTATATACTTATAAATGTGCCACCCATTAGCCTCACTGTTACTTAGTGCATATTATTCCTGTCCATAATCAATTGTCTTAGGGAGTCACATGAGTCCTTTTACTCCATCTTTTCCTTGGTGACAATTTATGAAAGTAATCGCTCCTAAACAAACAAACGTACTATTAAAGAGTTAAACTACAGTAAATGTAAAATATATAAACAGGGTATGAGTTAGCCTGACAGGACGTAACAAAACAGCGAATGTTTCGGCAAAAAGCCTTCCTCAACGAACAAAAAGTACACAAATAAAACGATTATAACAAAAGAATAGAAACAAATAGCAGCGGTGAGATCATATTAGTCCAGTAGAGAAAATGGATCTTTATTGTGATCGATTGTGGGATTTAATGTGAGATATAACATTTGATCAACTAACACAAAAGTTCTGAGTTCCCCTGTGTGACTACTTAGTTTGTGACTAAAAAATTATTTTCTGCTTTTTCAAGCAAGCTAAGCCTCATCTTTAAAAAAAAAGTTTTTTTGTTCATTTTATTTTCTACTTTTACGCGTTAACAAAAGATTTGTAAAACTTAATGTCGCTTTTTCCGTTGTTCAACACTTTCTTGAGCGTTTCATTTTATTTAGTTTTTTTCATTTTGTAAGCTCTTTGTACGCTGATCCACTGACACATGTCCTACACACAACACGACTACGTCATTTATGACTTTAATTTTCCGCCCTCCCGACCGACCGACCGCGAGCCCAGGACAGAGACGGCGGTGAAGTTAATATAAGAAATTTTTTTAACAACCCCGTGAAAACAAAGTTTTTGACTATAAATCCCTTATATATGAGACATAACGAAAAGTATTGATTATGTTCAAACGCGACAAACATTTACAGACTGAAACCGAATGATCTCCCCTGGTTTAAAACCGGGGAAAGGGGGGGGGGAGGAGGTGTGGACATCGACGGGTGGCGTCAACGCGTGAACTGAACTGGAACGTGGAAGAAAAACAAGAACAAACTTTGAAATTGAATTACATAATATGTCATATAGAGATAAACTAAAAATGCATTAATTTAATTATGTTACATTCGATCAATCTGAAACTTAAATAGCATAATCCTCCCCACAAGCTAAACCTACTGTGAAAATTTCAGCTCTCTAGCAAGTCAGAAAACATGTTTAATAACGTTTTGAAAAAATTGAAATCCTGACGACATATACAGATCCACCCACGTGCACGAGTTAATAGGATAGAGGCCTAAAAAACACCTAAAAATCAATTACTTTAACTTTAATCCTTCATATACGAGACATAAGTAAAATAATTTTCATTATAATACGCAGCGCACGACAATCAACAAAATTTAAAATGTTAGTTATGTCTCTTAAAACATGTTTAATATAATGCGCACCGATCGGGGATATATTTTTAAAAATTATTGTCAATATAATGCGCACCCTATTTCGCGACATGAAAGGTTTTTTCAATATAATACGCACCACGACACTCTAGCACAAAAATTAACATTTCACATAGAGATAAATAAAGATAATTAAAAAATTTATTAATTTATTACATTACATGCGATCGATCTGAAATTTTAATACATCATTTTTATCGTCGGCACGAGTATGCCTGCAAAATTTCAGCTAGATTACGATGAAATGGGTTAAAATTCGACCCAAAGTTTTTTTCGGCAATCAAATAATCAAGGCCTCAAGCAGACAGACACCACGAGTCTAGGATAAAGGATTAAAAAATAGAACTATCTTATTTTGAATGGGACAAAATATTATTTACTTAATATTTACATACAACTACGTTTAAGTTAACTGTGTCAAAACTAACTTTTTTCAAATTATTGTAATTAGCTTTAACAGATACGTTCACATAGAAGGCCGCTATTTGAGACATAAAAAACATTTCTGTGTCAATGTAGTGTAAAAAAAAACTACATTTGGGTCCCGGGCTCCCAGTGAGTGATAAACTAAAAATAATTCGCCTGTTACCATCCCGGGATTTTACTCAACAACTTCCTAAAATTTCATGCTTGAACCTACTCGGAAAGTTGGAGAATTTGTGATGATTAACTTTTTATAAAAGAAAAATTCATTTGGGCCCCCGGCCCCCCGGGAGTGACAATTTAAATATTTTTTCGCCTGTCACCATTGCGGGAATGTACTCAACAATTTCCCAAAGTTTCATTCTTTTAGCTACATGGGAAATTTCAGAATTTGTGATGAGTCAGTTTTTAAATAAGAAAAAATACATTTCTGCCCCCGGCCCCCAGTGAGTGGCAATTTAAATACTTTTTTTTAGCATGTTCCAATTGCGGGATTGTGCTCAACAATTTCCCAAATTTTCATGTTTCTACCTACACGGGAAAGTGGAAAATTAGTGATTTTCAGTATAAGGAAAAAACATTTGGGGCCCCCGGCCCTTATGAGTTTATGAGTTCATGCTTCTGCTTTCATGCTTCTCCCTACTCGGGAAATAGGAGAATTAGTGATTTTCATATTTTATATAGGCATTATAAGGGAAAAAAAACTTTTTTGGCACCCGGCCCCAATGAGAGTGAATTTTAAAATTCTTTTGCGCCAATTTTCGTCGCGAGAGGCTACTCAACAACTTACCAAAGTTTCATGCTTCTACCTACACGGGAAGCTGGAGAATTAGTGATGAGTCAGTGAGTGAGTGAGTTGAGGGCTTTGTCTTTTATTAGTATAGATGAAGTTAACCACGAAACAATATGGCTGCTCATAATATTAATGAGAAGATATTAAATTCTGATTTTCTTTTCTTGATTAGGCCGTTTAGCGGCGATTAGTATAATCGAGCTAAAAGATTTTGATAAATGTCGAAGTTGCACATTTTCTTGCGATAAAAAAAACACTTTTGAAAATATGCTGTATATGTGTGCGTCCGTTTGTGTGTATGTTTTTGTGTGTTCGAACATTAAAGCTTGAGTACCGTTTCAGTAAGGTGAACGGAGTTTCATAAACAAGTAATAGATCCTATATGTAGCTTTCACACCAGTGCCGCACCACAAAGCACCGACAATGATGTTTTTAATATGGCATTGTTTTGAGAAAACGCAATTAGCAAACAAAATAATAAGATCTTATTTTTAACCCAACAAAATGTAATTTAAATTCATTGAGACATAATATTAATAAATTGTGTTTTATAAATATTTCATACAATGTTAAATTTAAAAAAAAATTGTAATACATTGCGAAGAAATAATGTATTTAAAATATATTTATTTTAAAAAGATTAGGAACTATGAGTTTTTAAAAAAGTTTTTGATTTAGATGTAAGTCTTAAAACCACATTTCTGCATCCTCCATTTCTCACGTATAATCTCTTATTTTAACCAAGTGGCACGCCACTTCACTTCGATCCCTACAATGAGGGATACACTGTCAATAAACATCTATCATTCTCCTACCTAGTGGCTGGATATTTCAACCCCGGTACAAGGGGCTGGATGTTAGCTGGACATATCAACCCAGGTACTAGGGAGTGGATGTTAGCTGGACACATTAACCCAGGTACTAGGGGCTGGACGTATCAATGCCAGGGACTGGACGTTAGCTGGACATTTCAACTCCGGTATTAGGGACTGGCCATATCAACCACTGTTTTAGGGACTGGACATTTCAACTCCGGTATTAGGGACTGGCCATATCAACCACTGTTTTAGGGACTGGACGTTAGCTGGACATTTCAACACAGGTACTAGGGACTGGACGTTAGCTGGACATATCAACCCAGGCACTAGGGACTGGACGTTAGCTGGGCATATCAACCCAGGCACTAGGGACTGGTCGTTAGCTGGGCATATCAACCCAGGTACTAGGGACTGGACGTTAGCTGGACATATTATAGAGGGACACACTTATATGTATATAGAGGGGAACATTTATAAGTATATAAAGAGGCTCATTAATAAATATATCCAGGGGCACATTTGTAAGTATATCGAGGGGCACATTTGTAAGTATATAGAGGGGAACACTTTGTATAGACTCCTTGAATATAACATGGGCACCTGTCTCCAGCTTTGTAAGTACGACAATTCTGGGAATGTTGACAGTAAGGAGATGAATCCGCATGTTGGAGGGGTTATGTGATAAAGGGGTGAATCGAGTCTATATAAGGATGTGTCACTGTTATGTGGTAGTGTGCTGGAGGGGTGCTGTGATAACGGGGGCAATCGATTCTATATAAAAATGTGTTACTGTTATGTGGTAGTGTGCTGGAGGGGTGCTGTGATAACGGGGGGAATCGAGTCTATATAAGGATGTGTTACTGTTATGTGGTAGTGTGCTGGAGGGGTGCTGTGATAACGGGGGGAATCGAGTCTATATAAGGATGTGTTACTGTTATGTGGTAGTGTGCTGGAGGGGTGCTGTGATAACGGGGGGAATCGAGTCTATATAAGGATGTGTTACTGTTATGTGGTAGTGTGCTGGAGGGGTGCTGTGATAACGGGGGGAATCGAGTCTATATAAAGGGTTGGCTACTGTTATGGGGTAGCTACCACCCAGGCATTGCAAAGACCAAGATTTCAGAACGATGCGTTAAAAGTATATGACATTGAGCATATATACAGTTTATATATGATTATTACTACCGCCGGTTAAAAGAAATAAGGCAAGCGCCAGTCACGTTGTTTAAGGAGATAATTAATATAATTTATCAGATCAAAGATTTGCGTCGCAAAAGTGACATTTATGGTTAAATATTGACATAGGGCCCAAAATGGCGAAGCTACGCTTTACTATAATTAATATAATAATTGTATGGATATAATGTTAATGATATAAATGATATTTAATATAACTATATAAAGAGTTAATAATGAAACTAAAATCCAAGTCTCATCCTTTCTAGTACTTAAATAGTAGTTCATTTTTTTTGACGAGGCTTTGAATAACGTATTAAGTAAATGACGTATGAGAGAAGTGGATGATCTTATCTCGAGGACATTCCGAGTAAAAGTGACCGATCCTTTACCCGCAGGGTTATAATAATAATATAAACAAGTTGATATGTATGTAGTGTAGTACCCAATGAAACAGCTGGGCTCACATAGCTTCACATACAGTTGGTAAAACTCTTATATTTTAAAATACATTCATTGCATAACATCCATATCTTAGCTACAACAAATAACAACATATAATTACATATTAGTGCACATAAGCTAAGTTTATCATTTAGTATTCGACAATTAGTAATATATGTTATGTGTTTATTTTTTAAAGTAAATTTTGAAGAGATGTGTTATTAATGCAGACCTTTGTAGTAGTAATACTGAAAATGTATAATTTTAGATGATTACATTGTGCGGGGGCATACGAAACTAAAAAAAAGAACGTTCGGCAAATATTTTTGTGTGTGTCTTAGGATTTGAGAAAATATTATTGTCTGTGTGTCTTAGGATTTGAGAAAATTTTATTGTCTGTGTGTCTTAGGATTTTGAGAAAATATTATTGTCTGTGTGTCTTAGGAACAGAGAAAATAGTATTGTCTTGTGTCTTAGGAACAGAGCAAATATTGTCTGTGTGTCTTAGGATTTGAGAAAATATTATTGTCTGTGTGTCTTAGGATTAGAGAAAATATTATTGTCTGTGTGTCTTAGGAACAGAGAAAATATTATGTCTGTGTGTCTAGGAACAGAGAAAATAGTATTGTCTGTGTGTGGGCAAGAGTAAAAAAAGTTGTTTCCAGAGAGCGGACACTTTGTAATCAATATTTACCTTTAAAAGGAAGCAATAAAGTAGCTGACAAGTATAATCATGTTTTCTCTCTCTCCCTCTCTCATTTTTCCCCACCAGAATTACCGTGACAGCTCAATTTTGAGCTTAGTTTGTTTTTTCCATATAAGGTTTTGGCTAACTAGAAATAAGGGGCCGTCGATAAATGATGTCAAGCGATTTTTGATGATTTATTCACTCCCCCTTCGACCATCGTAATGTGCCATCACAAAAACGTAGATCCCCTCTAATATGAAGTCACAAAAACTTAGACCCCCTCCAATATGACGTCAAGAAAACTTAGATCCCCCTCAAATATGACGTCACAAAAACTTAGACCCCCCCTTCCAATATGTTATCTTTTAACCAACTACGCACAAAGAAAAGTGTGTTGACATTATTTGGTTCAAGTGATAAGCGGGTCTAATTGATGATATAAACAGCCGACCTGAACAATCATTCACATGGACATGTAACTGAGGTAACTGGTATGCACAAAACGGTCTTGTCAAGGAATGACCTTATCGGATATCGGTGTTTATTAAGTTTCCACCATTATAGAGGTTTAATGGATTCAGGAACTTTCATCTCCATTTTGTAACGTATAGTTTGTCAGAAGAGCTGTCGTCATTTTCTGTCTCTGAGTCAGATTCATTAATTCTATTAGCTTAATACGCGTTTCATTTGGT
Source organism: Ampullaceana balthica (assembly GCA_944989445.1). Classification (NCBI taxonomy): domain Eukaryota; kingdom Metazoa; phylum Mollusca; class Gastropoda; family Lymnaeidae; genus Ampullaceana; species Ampullaceana balthica. The sequence continues at coordinate 33,692 of CALYLW010001335.1, read as the reverse complement.
TTGATAAGTAGGCGAAGTGTTAGAACCATGGTAGGCAAACGATTTCTCTCGACGGATGCAATAAACTTTATCAACATTTTGAACATTCCTGTCCGTCAATAGTTTAAAATCAAAATGTTCGAGTAATCGTCTGTAAATTTGTTATTATTTATCGGCCGCTATTTTTTTTATTATTTTTAGTTTTAGCTTTAGACTTCTAATATTTTGGTAGTGATGGGTCGATTAATCGTTAAAAAATAATTTAATCGTTAAAAATTGTAACGATCGTTAATTTCCACAGCCCTAAATCTCATGTATACTAATAGTTCCCTTGACTTCTATAAAGATACGAATCTCGTGTGTACTAATAGTTTTCTTGACGTCTATAAATTTAAGAATTTAAAAAGATAAGAATTTCATGTGTACTAATCTGTCGAGAAGGAGTGGCCTCTACTGGACACTACGGACAAGTAGAGTCGCGGACCTGACCGCGACCCGAAACCGACAACTCCTGGCAAGCAATGCCGAAATCCGTTATGTTAGGTTTTAGGGGCTAGTCACATATGATTACAGTCACTGTACGGATTTTAGGCAAGCATCTAGATGCAATGCTAATGATGAAAACCAAAGTACCCGTCGTGTGTCGGGTTGGTCCGAAGCAACCGTTTCGTCCCCCCTCATTTTACTAGCAACGCTATAGAGCGGATCCGGTTCAGGGCCAGGAGCGCCAGCACGGATTAGCAAAATCACCGCGAAGAAAGCAACGGACGCCAGCTCTGAGGAAACCGTCTAGTGGGGGCCACAACCTAGGTAGGTCATTGATGATCCACCGCTTGGCGGCGGTCCTAACCATTGATACTCGTGTGCTTTGCCGGGGTGGTGCCAAAGTGGTAGCTGGTCGTAGTAGGGAATTCCAGCCGTCCATGCGAGGCCAATTTAGTAAGAGATATTGCTCGATTGTCTGTCCTGGATGCCCAGGTGGCTGCTTCAAAAGCGACCGCTTCCGGTGGGGTTTTTCCGTCCCTTGGGGAAGGGGGCCAGATAGCTGAGAGGGTCTTCGGGAAGACCCATACAGAGCACTAGGCTCGGGTCTACTGATTTCTTCCACATGTAAGATCATGTGTACTAATAGTTCCCTTGACATCTATAAAGTTATATAAATATACGAATTTAATGTGTACCAATAGTTCCTTTGACATCTATAAAGTTATATAAATATACGAATTTAATGTGTACCAATAGTTGGTTCCCTTGACATCTATGAAGTTATATAAAGATACCAATCTCATGTGTACTAATAGTTCCCTTAAGCACGATTAAAACGTATTAATATATCTTACGAAACAATTTTTTTAAATGCTTTTAAAAATAATATTTAAGAAATAAACTATGAAATAAGAGTTCAATATAATATCCATAAAGGGCCGGCCTTAGGCAACTGCAACCTATGCGTCCACAATGGGCACGGTTCTGTCATAGGGCCAACTTATCTCAAATTTCAATTATTATGCTTTTTAATTCCATATCCTTACACACAGTGGGCCCCGCGCAATACGTTTCACATAATAAGCCGCATAGGGCCCCGCCATTGCTAATACCGGCCCTGTATCCATATAATATATTTTGTAATAACATCCATATTGTTGTCACCATGAGAGAATCCTACAATTATCAGAAATTATGTAGCTATGTAAACAACAAAGACAATGTTCATATGTAATTTGTGTTTTTCCCATGTATGTACTCATTGAATAAACGTTCTAATATCTCTAAATAAACCTCATTTTAGGATAACATCGTTATGGAAATGGTTAGCAATTTATTACATTGTATCACAGGTTTCGAAGTCAAGTGGAGTTCCCCTTGGATAAAATAGAATGCCTTCTATCAAGAAATAAGAAGAAATCAACCGTCGCCAAAACGCTGTAAGTCACATACTTATATAATTGTCATTAAATAAAGTACATAGTTGTAATATTTTGTAAAAAGAATACGACTTTTACTTTAAAAACATTCCTTCGAACTCTATATATGCGAATTGATAATTTATACACAATGAAACATTTATGTAAGACACGTTTTGAATGCTATGTCTTATTTATTTTATAATTACGTGTTAATGTATTTTAATAAATGAATTAGGATTTTCAAATTTATCTACTATTTTCAGTTTTGTAAAAATAAAAAATATTATTAAATTTTCTAGTACCGGTGCTTTGTAGTGCGTCACTGACAGGAAACTCAATTTGAATGCACCTCCCAAATGGTTTCATAAAATCGTAAATAGAGTAAGTTACCGCCTCGCGAACGCTATGTCGTAGCGAACACTATTTCATAAAGCGTTCTCTGTATTTTTATTTTCCGTCTAACACGAAAACGAACACCCGTAAGTCAAAAGTACTTCTGTTTTCAATATCATTTTATCGTTTCGTTTGCCGGGACGCACTATTTTGTGAGTAAATGTGTGTCAACATTTTGATCCTTGCGCCATGCATGCTGTCAGCGTCCATAGGAAGAACGAAATTGATGTCCGGGTTAAGACTACTTTTCCTGTTCACTTTGGAAAACAAACGTGTTTGGTATTGCATCATCACTTACAAATAGGCCAGTAACAACGCTGTTATACTTTACAATGCTTTTTAATAGCAATGTTCGTTTCGAAGGGGTGTTCGAGACGAAGTAAATTTAACGTTGGATTTTACTTCGTACCGAACACTTTTATTCTGCAGAAAAATTTAGTTAAATAAGGGTCTAGCTCTTGGCCTTTAATGTTATTTGAAAATAGTAGTGTTCGTTTTGAGGGCTTGTTCGCGTTGACGTATATTTGTTTTATTGTAGGATATTACTTCGTTGCGAACACTTTTTCATGTAGCAAAATTTAGCTAAACCACCTGCACAGCATAAATGACAACAAATTGATTGAGTCTCAACGATAACCAAGCAATCATCTAGGCACAACACATAGAATCCGACACAGCAGCAACCACTGAAACAACGCCAATAGAAATTTACACAGAAACAATCATTGAGACACAGCCAGTTGAATCTTACAAACAGGCACTCATTGAGAAACAACCGATTGCGAATGAAACACAAGTAGTCATAGAGACCCAGCTCCATTATACAGGAAAACAGCTGATTTGAGAATGAAAATAAGTCTATCATTTACAAATCTTCCCAACCAGAATCATTACCTACATCATCACCACCAAAGTCCAATTTGTCTGCTGCACAACTTAAAGCACTCCATAACTATTCAAACATTTTTTATATGGTGAAATGGGTCGCAACCAATTTAATAAAAAAAATTGTCAACTTACAATGACAAGTTCTACTGCAGGAGACGACCTTTACAAAGAGGAAGAAGAGAACAAGTTTCAAGCCTTAGCTGTGGGGCTAATAGAAACGTGCAGTCTAGAAGAACCCAAAAACTGCACAATCAAAGCTAACTTGACAGTAGATGACATTTTAAAGCTGCCTGCTTTTGTTAGAAGGAATAAAAACAAAACGTTAACAGCAAATGCTCCAACCATGCCAAACTTGGCCAGTGGTAAGAGTTTAGAGAAGCATTAAAAAAGAAAACAACAGACTAAGAAAAAATAGAAAAAAATAAACTGAAAAGAAAGATGGAGAGGGAAGAAAGCAAAAAGAGAAAGGATGAAAAAAAAGAGGCTACGAAAAGGAAAAGAGAGCAAGAAAGGGAAGAAAAAAGACGCAAGAGAGAAGAAAAGCACATTAAAAAAATGAAAATAGTGGAGTCCAAGAAAGTAAAGTAGTATCCAGTAATAGATCTATCTGATAGCAGCAGTGATGACGCACAGTTGGTTCAAACAATGGAGCTTGACATGGCTGCAGATGACGATACTTTAGATATAGAAGAGGATCTCTTGTTGGCAGGAATGTGTCATGGGTGCAAAAAAGGGGGAGGGGCAGAGGTTTGGGTCCAATGTGATGTGTGTGATGGCTGGTGGCATGCACAGTGCACGCAAAATTGTGCATCTTTGAAACAAGGCACTTTTGTGTGCACTGTTTGCTGCCCTGACTAGACTATAGATTATAGATCTACCTATAGTATCATTTTGTATATTTTGTATATATAGATCATAAGTTATTCATATTAATAAAGATAAGTTATTCGGGATCTAATTTCTTTAATAAACGTTTATTACATTATTATTGACATCTCCAGTGTTATTTGTTGACTCCATTAACTAAAAATTGATTCTTTGATGATTTTGGTTATGTGTCTGCTTTGAGGTAAAAGTGTCTGCTTTGAAGTAAATTAAGCAAAAAAGTGTTCGGCAGGCGGTAGCTAACTGGGTCCACTAAAATTGGACTTTACACTCTAACCCCGCGTAGTAATAGAAGAATACTGTCTCATTATAGTAGCCTTGTTGTCATACTACTTGTAGGTACTTTCGTTTTTACCCTGTGTCGAACGGTTTAGAAACTAGGTAATGAAAGCCAAAAATGGTGCTATTTTTAGCGTATGGCGTTCGAGAGGTGGTAAATTACTCTATATTGTGTTCTCTGCAAATTATGGCTGTTTTATATTAATTTTTATAGTTAAGCAATATTTTTTATTAGATATGACCCGTGGTGTAGCATACGTCACAGACTTTCTCATAGATAGTGCAAAGAAAGGGAGGAAAGAGCAGACACAAACTAGAGCACGAAGAAATCAAAACGACGCGAAATATTTTCGGGGTAGGGGGGGCGGGGGAATCTCGCTGACGTATTTGTTGTCTCGAGACATGCGCACTGCAATATAACCTTAAAATTTTTGTCGTCAATACAGAAAAGAGCTTATGTTTTTGTTTATTTATGTCTACATAACAAGGTGACTTTAAGGATTAAACAACTGTTAATAACGAGTAGAGTCGTGACTGTAGACATTTTATAACCAAACATTTTTGTCAATTTTGTTAACGAATACTCATGATAAATACATCCGCACGGGATCTTTGTAGTTTGTCATGTACGTGAAACACAATATCAATGCACGTCAAAAATGATTACATTAATTTGTACGAATAAACATAACGTGTTCTCCTCATAATATGCCTATTTCTCTATATTTGTAGTTAAATGATATTTCATTGCATGTGTGAATTTGTATATAGTTATTTGAAAACGCTAAATTGTTAGTACATTTCATGTTGAACATTTCATGGTTGTATTTTCTAGGAAATTTCACAATAGTAACTATTAGAAAGCAACACTAACAAGAATTGACAACATACGAAGACTGCATAAATTAAAATACACACTAGTGTTTTACCCGAGTTTTTTGTGTGTGGATATTTTACTCACTACAAACAGTCTAATGTCATTGACATTATTTTTTTCCACCCATAAATCATAATATAATATTCCATTCTTCCTCAATTTCAAATATTATTCCACAAGTATGACTTTTAAAAAAATTGCTTACATTTACTTAGGGAACTTTAAACAAAGTTTCCAGACAATTCTTTGCAGCAACGGTTAAACTCACACTGATAGGAGGTATAAATACATATTTAACTGTCTTATTTAACAACAATGATTCGCTAATGATTTTTATATCTGATAGAACAGCCAATTTCTAATTTCCATGAAAGAAAATAAGGAAAGCATGCAGACTTGTACTTTTCGTAAACCACTTAAGACTTAAACTAAAAAAACAATCAGAAACATAGTTCTATATTTCTTAACTCTTGTTATATATTTCTATTCAATTACATATGATACATATATATACATTTACTTGCTTTGAACCCTAACTATGAATATAAAATTGAACACTTACCTGTCATGTTGCTTGTTGATAGCATGTTATTTATGGATATTATCCTAATTGTTTTACTAACATTAACTATACAAAATGTTAGAACGCAACAAAATGATAAACTAGTTAATACCAATTAATGGACATCCTTCAAAAGTTAAGCGGAGGTCTTCAGTAATAATGAAAACTCAGCCTTATCACGAGTAGTATCTGTTTCCGCTCAGATTAAATAGTTTCCACTCTGATTACATAGTTTGCACTCATATTATACAGCTTCCATTCAGATTATACAGCTTCCACTCAGATTATATGGTTTCCACTCTGATTACATAATTTTCACTCAGGATATAGAATGTCCTGTAAGATGAAATAGTTTCCGCTCATATTATATAGTTTCCACTCAGATTATATAGTTTCCACTCAGATTACATAGTTTCTAATCAGATTATACAGTATACACTCTGATTACATAATTTTCACTCAGTTTATATAGTTTCCACTCAGATTATATATAATTCCAAAATATTATATAGTTTCCACTCAGATCATATAGTTTCCACTCAGATTATATAGTTTCTACTCATATTATATAGTTTATACTAAGATTATATAGTTTACGATCATATTATATATTTTTCACTCAGTTTATATAGTTCCTAATCAGATTATATAGTTTCCCCTCATATTATATAGTTTCTACTCATATTATATAGTTTATACTAAGATTATATAGTGTCCACTCATATTATATAGTTTCCACTCAGATTATATAGTTTCAACTTAGATTATATAGTTTACACTCTGATTACATAATTTTCACTCAGATTATATAGTTTCCACTTAGTTAACATAGCCACCACTCAGATTATATATAATTCCACTCATATTATATAGTTTCATTTCAGATTATATAGTTTCCACTCAGATTATATAGTTTCCACTCATAAAACTATATAATTTGCAATTGTCACGCAAGTCAGTCAGTCTGTCCTGGCGCTACTAATATTAGAAAGCAGGGGAAACCAAATTACTGCACCAATGCACCAAAAGGTGTGCAAATTAAATATGCGCTGTAAAAAAATATTATTTGACATGATTGTTTTCGCTAACATTTTAAATTTGGAAAAGGGAACATTGTAAAAAGAGAATTTGATGATGGTTAATTATAAAATTAAAAAAACAAAGGGGGCGCCATAGTCACCCTGCAACCCCTTTTATGAAATACTTTGTGTACATTTCAGAAAGTTTAATATTTCGTATTTATCAAACAAGGACATGTTAGTTGGGCTTTTGAAAAAGGTCGGCGACGTAGGCGCCATAAAAAAGTGCATTTTTAAAATTAAATAAATAGATTTCAGCTGAAAACTTCCGTCATTTTTGACGGGTGTACGCTAGTATTATATAGTTTCCACTCAGATTATATAGTTTCGACTCAGATTACATAGCGTAAATGTAACTATATAACTTTATATTTCTCTTTTATGTAGGCGTTCTCACAATAATTAATCTTGTGCACAATAATTCACTGAAGAATTCGTTTATCCAAAACAACTTTAATATACATATATATTGTACACATAAGAATCATTTGAGGTAATATAACGTGGAAATCTTGAATCATTCATCACAGAACCTTCCTCGACGGAAGTCTACACACAACTGTTCGCCCAACACTTTCAACCAATAGAAATGCTCCTTTCTTCCCGCGTCCACCATACATGTGACCTTACGTCACAAAATTATGTTAATCAGATGTGACATTCACCCCCATCCATCAAACAAAATTTTTTATGAAATACAACATTTTTGGTCTCATAAAATCAAATCAATCTATATCTATATTCAAATTTCAAATATTTATCATCAATGAACATTCATTTTCTTACATACAATTTCTGGATATAAAATCAATAAGAAAAAATCTGTAGGACTGCATCAGTCTAAACATAAGAAATAATGAGAAAAAATCTGTAGAACTGAAACAGTCTTAACATAAGAAATAATGAGAAAAAATCTGTAGGACTGTAACAGTCTACCTGTACTGAAAAAATGGAAACTGAAAATTTTAACACATCTGTAATTTTGTGTAATTAAAACATTTAAACACTCAATATTATTAAAATTAACTAATAATCCAATGGAATTCAAACACTGTTCCTTGTCCATTGTTCAACAAATAAAAATATTAATATAATTACAGTCTCTGTTTGTATCCTTTAGGAATTCACAGACTAATGTTAAAACAGTCTCTTATTTTATCATTTAGTAATTCACAGAATGTCTTTTTAATACAGTCTCTGGTTTTATCAGTTAGGAGTTCACAGAGTGTCTTTATTTATTGTCATTCTACTTAATATGTCTGCAACCACATTGTCCTTTCCCTTCACAGGTTTAATGTCAAATTTGTAGTCGGCTAATAGCATAGCCTAGTTCAATACAGTCATTCTTCAGTTGACGAGTATGAATTCAAATCGATGGGCTTTGAATGTTTCTTCAGACTGTTAAATGTTCAATAATTCACCAACCATGACTTCGATTATGTTCATTCATAATTTCAATTCCAGCATCTTGAATAAATTGCTTAGCTTTTGAGATGTCATTTTTGCTTCCAGATAATTCAATAGAATTTGGAACAGATGAGTCACTGTCAGAAACTTTTATCTGAAAAATATTGTCTCTATCTGTAAAGTTTTTGATTTGGCTTAATACACAACCAATTGTTCTTCCTAATTCAGATGATTTCACACAAATGTTTTCAGATTCACTTGTACCATCTCTTTCTCTGCTACTATGGTCTTCATTTCTTTTATCATATACTTGATTTTTAATAGGGGCTAAAATGTCAGTTTCTGTCTGTGCTCGATTTAACTTTATTATTTTTCTATCATTCATGTCTTGGTTTTCATTCTTTCTCCATGATTGAATTGATTGATCATAATTTCTTTTTCTGGAGTCAAAATTGTATTTGCCTCTCCATGATCTTCTGCTTTGATTATAATCTCTATTTATGGAATTATGATTATTTCTTTCTCTCCATGATTGTCTTTCTTGATCATAATCTATGTGTCTGGAATTATGATTATTTCTTTCTCTCCATGATTGTCTTTCTTGATCATAATCTCTATGTCTGGAATTATGATTATATTTTTCTCTCCATGATTGTCTACCTTTGTTTTCAAAATGATCTTGTCTTGATCTTTCTTCAGTTTTCTTTCTTATAGAGCTGTAATTAGGTGACACCCTATTTGGTTGTCTTTTATTGTGGTAACACTGCTTCGCCATATGTCCTGGCTTGTTACAGTACCAGCAAATAGTTTGTCTGTTGCCTTGGTTTGGCAGACTCTGGTTTCTCATACCTTGCCTTTTTTCTTGCCTTTTAATTTGTATAGCTGCAAATATGTATTGTCTCTTATCCATTTCCACATTCGGATGAGAGTCTTTGAATGTTCGTAATGCATTTGTTAGCTCTGCTTGAGTACGAACTTTCTTGTCAGTCAAATATGTGAATAGGGTTGGTGTTGCATTTTCTAAAAACTTGTCAATTAACACCATGTCTATTATGGCCTTTGGATTGCTCGTATCTATTGCTGTCAGTTCCAGCCATTTTGTTAGTTTGACTTGTGCTTCATGTACTATGATCTGTGGATCTTTGTCCATCTTGATTCTCATTTCATGAAATTCTCTTCTATAATCATTTTCTGACTTTCCAAAATGACATAGAAGTGCCTTTTTGACATTCTTATATATGCTTTTGTCTTCTTTGGCTATACTGTTATAAGCTTCAAATGCTTCTCCAGTTAATTGAGTCATCAGTTGTGCTGGCCAATCTTCTTCATTATAGCCTTTCATAGCCATTATGGATTCGAAATAATCCAGATAAACATCCATTTTTTCTTTTTGGCTATCATATTTTCTTACTTTAATAGTATCCCTTGGTGCTGACCTTCTATTTGTTTCATCACCAGGATTGTGGCCACTACTGTCTCGCTCCCTTTGTAATTTTAACTTATCGACTGCAAGTTGTTCAATTTCTCTTTTTACTATGAGTCTTTGCATCTCTTTTTCTTCAGCAATTCTTGCTTTTTCTTCAGCAATTCTTGCTTTTTCTTCAGCTTCTCTTTGATTTTCTTTTTCTTCAGCTTTTCTTCGCTGTTCTTTTTCTTCAGCTATTCTTGCTTGTTCTTCTTCTTCAGCTTTTCTTCGCTGTTCTTTTTCTTCAGCTATTCTTGGTTTTTTTCTTCTTCAGCTTTTCTTCGCTGTTCTTTTTCTTCAGCTATTCTTGCTTTTTCTTCTTCTTCAGCTTTTCTTCGCTGTTCTTTTTCTTCAGCTATTCTTGCTTCTTCTTTAGCAATTCTTTGATTTTCTTTTTCTTCAGCAACTTTTTCTTCAATGAAATCTCTCATTTCTTTTCCTTTTAGTCCCATCTCTTTAGCTATGGCGGTGAATCTTTCGTAGTAATCCATGTTTTGTTTGATTGAATAATATGAATCTAGCAATTCGGTAAGGAATGTATTGATATATATTGATAAAGTTATAAATCGTCCAAATGAAATATCTTGAATTCAAAATGTTAAGTTCAAATAAGTGACACGTCTAAACCATAAAATCTAGTTATTGGCAAGATGAGACAACAAAAAGAATCCTCACACGGGATCTTTAGTATACTTTATATATACGCTCCCTCACATTGACAAAATATATTAAATGGTCCGATCGTTTTGAATAAAGGTCACTTGGTTAAGTTATTTAAGAATATGGAATTAATGCATTGGTCTAGATGATTCCGTCAATTTATTTTTTCTTCTGGGAAGGTTACAATACATGAACGATCCGCTTTGGCCATGGGTTGGGGGGGGCTGTAAATCTTTGAGACTGAAAAGCCAAAGTTACAAATGTCAAAACTTCCCAGTTTTTAAAAAGCCACTGATACGACTTTTAAAAATAAAATAGTATATTTAAAAAAAAATATTTTCAAATGAAAGTAGAGAGACGCATCTTGACATCGAAAGAGCCACATGCGGCAAGCAAACCACAGGTTGCTGACCCCTGTGCTAGGCCACTGACAAGGTAAGTGAAAGTAATTAGAATGATATATGTGCTGATTAAAATTATGTGAAAAATGAAAGCTGACGGGACAACGTACTTGTATAGACGACAACTAGTCCTTGACCTTGAGAAGAACATGGAAATGTTTGAACATAATACTTGTGAAATATACTTGTATAGACGACAGCTAGTCCTTGACCTTGAGAAGAACATGGAAATGTTTGAACAGAATACTTGTATAGACGACAACTAGACCTTGACCTTGAGAAGAACATGGAAATGTTTGAACATAATACTTGTATAGACGACAACTAGTCGTTGACCTTGAGAAGAACATGGAAATGTTTGAACAGAATAGTAAAGTGGAGCAAGATCAGATGCCTTTACCTCATCACCAGTCTGACGTCACCAGGTATCCTAAATAAACTGTATATTGTAGAGAACCTTGCCAGTACCCTTTGTAGGGAGCCCTAGAACTCGTGAGACTATTATTTGCTTTCACTCATTTCAAATAATCTAGGTACACTTTCCATTCGTAGTCAAACACCAAACTCCAAGACTGCCTGTACACTTATTACTTTAATTTATTCACTACTTTGATTCCAACATATACTGTAATCTAACTTTACTTTCTCTTACTTCAAACAGTTCTAATTCCACTCACAATATACTGGCGTCAGTTCTTGGTCACGTCCTATATCTGACCTCCTACATCGTGTACCACCCGTTCTCTCTCGTCCATCTCCTCTCGCCTAATTCCCTCCTTATAAACCCTCAAACTATCCCGAAGACCACGCCTTTGTCCAACGTCAGTCAACAGTCTATTCGCCCCCCCCCCTTTGTTGACTTCTAACCTTACCATAGGTATTTGATTCTGCCCTTACGATAGGAATTTGTTTGCTTCGACCTTAAAACATCTGAGTAAGGTTTTGGCCTATACAATGACGTTACACGTGAGGTCAGAGGTCACGGTACTTTTGATCGATCTAAAATTTTGATACAATGCATTGTTAGGTGACAAAAGTATGTGCAAAATTTCAGCTCGATATAAATGAGAAGTGGGTCATTTTTAAATCACTTATATTAACTTCACCGTCCTGTCTGTCGTTATCGCTCTCTGTCTTGGTCGCTCTCTGTCTTGGTCGCTATCTGTCTTGGTCGCTCTCTGTCTTGGTCGCTCTCTGTCTTGGTCGCTCTCTGTCTTGGTCGCTCTCTGTCTTGGTCGCTCTCTGTCTTGGTCGCTCTCTGTCTTGGTCGCTCTCTGTCTTGGTCGCTCTCTGTCTTGGTCGCTCTCTGTCTTGGTCGCTCTCTGTCTTGGTCGCTCTCTGTCTTGGTCGCTCTCTGTCTTGGTCGCGCTCTGTCTTGGTCGCTCTCTGTCTTGGTCGCTCTCTGTCTTGGTCGCGCTCTGTCTTGGTCGCTCTCTGTCTTGGTCGCTCTCTGTCTTGGTCGCGCTCTGTCTTGGTCGCTCTCTGTCTTGGTCGCTCTCTGTCTTGGTCGCTCTCTGTCTTGATCGGGCGGGCGGAGAAATAAAAGTAATAAATGACCCACTTCCCGTGATCCTATCGAGCTGAAAATTTGTCACCTAATATGCATTGTATCAAAATGTCAGATCGATTAAAAGTACCGTAATTAAATTAATGAAGTGTTAGTTTATCTCTATGTATCGCTATGAAGCCATCTGCTATAGTTGACCTCCACGGTTCACTGCATTTCACCCCAGAAATCGATGACCACATCCCCGAGTTTTACAGCAAGAGGAATTCAGTAACGTTCAGTCTTTAAATGTTTGTCACGCAGTGCGTATTATATTGAACATAAATAAATAATTTTTATATATGTCTCATATATAAGAGATTTATAGTCAAACACTTTGTTTTCATGGGTTATTTAATATAATCCCTTATATCCCTTATATTAACTTCACTGTCTTGTCTGTCTGTCGTTGTCGGTCGGTCGGGTTGAAAAACAAAAGTAAAGTAATATATTGAATTTTAAAAAAGTGTAACAGGATATGTATTGATATGTACAATACTTCAGTATTAAGTTAAATTAACTTTAAACAAATTTTATAGTTGGGGTGATGGGGCCATCTTTGTCTGTTATCAATTCTCGGTTTCATGTCAGGAACCAATGGATAAGTTAGTGTTGTTGTCATGATTGCCTTTAAGAGTAGTCTGGTTCTTAATGTTGTCTGTCTGTTAGTGTTGTCTGTCTTTCAGATTGTAAGATATGTATGATTGTATAGGTTGTCTGTCTGTTCGATTTGTCTGATGTCTTGTGTTGTCTGTCATTTAGTAAATGTTGTCCTATTGTCAGTGTTGTCTGTCTATAAGATTGGTCTTATTGTTAAGTTTGTCTTTCTGTTAGAGATGTCTGTTTGTTTGTATTTCCTACACGTCTGAGTGTTAGCATTGTATGTATGTAAAAGTTGTCTGTTTGTAAGTGGTGTATGTCTGACTGTAAGAGTTGTTTGATTGTAAGTGTTGTCTCTTAGTTTGTTAGATTTGTTTAATAGTTAGTGTTGTCTGTATGTTAGAGTTGTCTGTTTGTTAGTGTTGACAGTATTTTAGAGTTGTCTGATTGTTAGTGTTGACAGTATGTTAGAGTTGTCTGATTGTTAGTGTTGACTGATTGTTAGTGTTGTATGTATGTTAGAGTTGTCAGATTGTTAGTGTTGTCTGATTGTTAGTGTTGTATGTATGCTAGAGTTGTCAGATTGTTAGTGTTGTATGTATGTTAGAGTTGTCTGATTGTTAGTGTTGTCTGATTGTTAGTGTTGTATGTATGTTAGAGTTGTCAGATTGTTAGTGTTGTATGTATGTTAGAGTTGTCTGATTGTTAGTGTTGTATGTATGTTAGAGTTGTCAGATTGTTAGTGTTGTATGTATGTTAGAGTTGTCTGATTGTTAGTGTTGTATGTATGTTAGAGTTGTCAGATTGTTAGTGTTGTAGGTATGTTAGCGTTGTCTGATTGTTAGTGTTGTATGTATGTTAGAGTTGTCAGATTGTTAGTGTTGTATGTATGTTAGAGTTGTCTGATTTTTAATGTTGTCTGTATGTTAGAGTTGTCTGATTGTTATTGTTGTCTGTATGTTAGAGTTGTCTGATTGTTAGTTTTGACTATATTTTAGATTTGTCTGATTGTTAGTGTTGTCTGATTGTTAGTGTTGTATGTATGTTAGAGTTGTCAGATTGTTAGTGTTGTATGTATGTTAGAGTTGTCTGATTGTTAGTGTTGTATGTATGTTAGAGTTGTCAGATTGTTAGTGTTGTATGTATGTTAGAGTTGTCTGATTATTAGTGTTGTATGTATGTTAAAGTTGTCAGATTGTTAGTGTTGTAGGTATGTTAGAGTTGTCTGATTGTTAGTGTTGTATGTATGTTAGAGTTGTCAGATTGTTAGTGTTGTATGTATGTTAGAGTTGTCTGATTTTTAATGTTGTCTGTATGTTAGAGTTGTCTGATTGTTAGTTTTGACTATATTTTAGATTTGTCTGATTGTTAGTGTTGTATGTATGTTAAAGTTTTCTGATTGTTAGTGTTGTCTGTATGTTAGAGTTTTCTGATTGTTAGTTTTGACTGTATGTTAGATTTGTCTGATTGTTAGTGTTGTATGTATGTTAGAGTTGTCTGATTGTTAGTGTTGTCTGTATGTTAGAGTTGTCTGATTGTTAGTTTTGACTGTATTTAGATTTGTCTGATTGTTAGTGTTGTATGTATGTTAGAGTTGCTGATTGTTAGTGTTGTCTGTATGTTAGAGTTGTCTGATTGTTAGTGTTGTATGTATGTTAGAGTTGTCTGATTGTTAGTGTTGACTGTATGTTAGAGTTGTCAGATTGTTAGTGTTTACTGTATGTTAGAGTTGTCAGATTGTTAGTGTTGACTGTATGTTAGAGTTGTCAGATTGTTAGTGTTGACTGTATGTTAGAGTTGTCAGATTGTTAGTGTTGACTGTATGTTAGAGTTGTCAGATTGTTAGTGTTGACTGTATGTTAGAGTTGTCAGATTGTTAGTGTTGACTGTATGTTAGAGTTGTCAGATTGTTAGTGTTGACTGTATGTTAGAGTTGTCTGATTGTTAGTGTTCACTGTATGTTAGAGTTGTCAGATTGTTAGTGTTGACTGTATGTTAGAGTTGTCAGATTGTTAGTGTTGACTGTATGTTAGAGTTGTCTGATTGTTAGTGTTGACTGTATGTTAGAGTTGTCTGATTGTTAGTGTTGACTGTATGTTAGAGTAGTCTGATTGTAAGTGTTTTCTCTCAGTTTTTTAGATTTGTTTAATAGTTGTTGTTGTTCGTCCGTCGTGATCGACGATGACCACTCTCATCATATTTGCTGGGCCGCCACATGTGTTCTCTGGTTGCTTATTAACCCTATTTTAATCGATGATGATGATGAGAGTGACTTGCGCTGTGACTTTGTTTAAGGTGAGGAGGATTCGCGCAACACGTCGACCTCACTCTCTCGCCCAAAACCATCTGGTCCAGCAGCAAGACGTTGTCGAGACAGCTGGGAATGGGGTTGGGTGCAGTGGATGACCAGGACGTCCTATATGTCTCGTCAAGCTCTTAGCACTCCACAATGCTTTGCAGTGTATTGCCTCTTTTCCGTTGGCCCATAGAAGAACCAGCGCGCAGGCAGCCGAAAACCAGTCTTCACATGCTAGGTAAACAAATCCCACTTCACCGAGGTTTTTATCCCATCGCTTTACCCTCACCTGGTTTAGCCGGTCAGTCGAGACTGTTTACCGGGGTGTGGCCGCTTTGCATGCTACAGCTACTTGGAGCCACAGGTGAGAGTTGAGTGCCAGGTGGGGACCAAAGGTGGTGAACTACCCCAGGAGGAGTACGACTGCTCCCCATCCAGAGGTGCTACCCCTCCCATGGACACCCCATAGTTAATAGTAAGTGTTGTAGGTATGTTAGAGTTGTCTGATTGTTAGTGTGTACTGTATGTTAGATTTGTCTGATTGTTAGTGTTGTCTGTATGTTAGAGTTGTCTGATTGTTAGTGTTGTCTGTATGTTAGAGTTTTCTGATTGTTAGTTTTGACTGTATGTTAGATTTTTCTGATTGTTAGTGTTGTCTGTATGTTAGAGTTGTCTGATTATTAGTGTTGTCTGTTTGTTAGAGTTGCCTGATTGTTAGTGTTGTCTGTTTGTTAGAGTTGTCTGATTATTAGTGTTGACTGTCAGTTTGTTAGAGTTGTCTGATTGTTAGTGTTGATTGACTGTCAGTTTGTTAGAGTTGTCTGTGAGTTTGATTGTTTTGTATGATAATAAAGATTGTTTTGTCGGTAAATTATATAAAACATTAGACAAAAACGATCATCATACAATAATGGAATACAAATGATTGAAAAAAGTTGGATATGAGAGATACATAAAATAAAATGTAAAATTAAAATATTTTGGATTGTCACAGCTAATGTGCAATTAAATTGAGTTTTCCCCATGAACGCCGCACTAAAAAGCACCGCTATCGACCTATTTAATTTAGAATGTAATAGAGACAATTTAAGCGCGAGTATAATGAAATGATCATATTTATTTATTTTACTTCGAATAAATTTCAATCTATAAGTCTATGCCACATAGTATACCTTATATGTATTGCTTACACTTTGTATTGCATGTAACTAAGAATGATTAATAAATATATTTAATTCGAAGGAAAAATACATTTTCAGAATCCTAGTGACATCAAATTTATAAAACTATAAATGTAAAATTTTAACCGTCATGTATTCCTTCGCGGAACTGATTCAAATACGTGGGGTCATTATATACTTTGAAGACTATTTTTATTTAAGTGGCACGCCACTTGACTTCGATCTCTTTAATAAGGGATAACATTTCAATGAATTGCTAGGATTCTCTTATCACCAGAATAAGTTAAGTTCGATTGGAACAATATCCTGTCACTATTTCATGTCTGACTACATGTATGGCTTTCCTTGATGGCTAAGTACAGTGGTGGGTGCTGCAGCGATCCAGGTGGGTGGCGATGACCACAGGTGCATTTGAGGGGGGGGGGCTGAGAGAACAACTTTAAAGAGGTGTCGATAGCATAAAAGACAGAAGAAATATTTTGAAAATTTGATTTATTTATATATAGAAAATACAAATATTTGATTTATTATATATATAAAGTGTTTCAGACTACAAGAACATTTGACTAAAATTCTTGGTGATAAGAAAAGGAATGATTTATCTTCTCATTGAACAATAAAAGGAAAAAAAATGCAAAAATCTGACTTTAAAAAATATTACACTATTTCATTAATGATTTCCAAATCTGGAAAAGCTTATACTACTGATAATGAACTACTTATACCGGTTATAAGTGAAATAATAAATACTATGCTAAACAAGCCAGCATCTGATATTATAAAGAACATTTTGTTGATTAACCTAACAATGCAAAGAAGAATTAAAGAAATGTATCAAAGTGTTAACGATTGATTGTCTGGCATTTTAATTTCATCTCAATTTTCTATTTAACATGATGAGTCAACTTTACCAAGAAATTCATCATTACTTTCGGCAAACGTGTGGCTCAAAAAGGAAGAAAAGTGGCAAAGTATTATTATTTGCTAAAGATATTTGCAAACTGATACTTTAAAAAATCAACAGTTCATGCTTTCGATGAGTTGTTTTTAAAGCAAAAGAAATACTCGTAATATCTCATCATAAGCCACAGATGGTGCTCCAGCGATGGTAGGTCGCTACAGTGTTGTTCTTGCATATTTAAAAAAAGTAGGTGCCGAATTCATTCACAGTACATTTTATTGTCAACATCTAGTTGCCAAAAAAAAATAGGTGCACGCAAACATAAGTATATTACAATAAGTAATTAAAGTTATCAACACGATCAGAAGCAAATCATTGAATGACATTATTTAAACGGCAGTATATTGTGTCGTCTAGTCCAGTGCTTCTCAAACTTTTTAGTATGGCGGACCGGCAGGAATTTTTTCAATTGCACAAGGGACCGGCGTACTATTTTACTTGCACTGAAAATTTTTTCTGCCCTTTTTTTATAACTTCTGGGGACCGGCGGTGGACGGCCCAGGGACCGGCACCGGTCCGCGGACCACAACTTTAAGAAGCACTGGTCTAGTCAACCTCGTATGTCTTTAGTGTAGTGTTGTACGTTAAATGTGTCCTAGGGGTTCCGATAAACTAAATGGTCAGAGGAAATGTGGTAACGTTGTCGGGGTGAACCTGTCTTTTAATATAAAAATATGAAAGAGAATTCCTGTGTTGTTTGTATGTATAAACAAAAGAACCCTGTGTTTTGAACCCCATGTTTTCCCCGCCCCCTGCTTGCTGTGATGTGACAACTGTCATAAAACTCTCTTTGTCTAAGGTGTTGTGTTGTTTTGTGAGCCCCTTTGTGCATGTTTTGCATCTTCTGCAACAGATTTCGAATCATGGAGAAGTCAAATAATATTTCTAACTAGGTTGTGCTGGGGTGCCGTGGCGCCCACTTTTTAAATCCCTTATATTAACTTCACGGCCGTCTCATCATCTCATCATCTCATGAGCGGGCAGAAAAACAAAAGTCGAAAATGGCCCACTTCTGAAATTTGGCACACGGACCCATCTCACTTAACAATGCATCGTATCAAAATTTCAGATCGATCGATCGTACCGTAATTAAATTAATGCATTTTTAGTTTTTACTTATATAACGAATGTAATTCAAATTCACGGTTTGTTATTGTTTTTTTCTTCCACTTCCACGTGAGATTTTGAGTTGACGCCGACCGTCGTGTCCTCACGTCCCACCCCCTGTTATTAAAGACAAGGGACATCACTCTGTGTCCGTCTGTAAATTTTTGTAGAGTTGGAACATAATCAATACTTTTAGTTCTGTCTCATATATAAGGGATTTATAGTCAAATACTTTGTTTTTACGGGTTTGTTTTATTTTAGGGCACCTACGGTGCCCACCTTTTTCAAAAGCTCAACTAACTTTTCTTGTATGATACATACTTAATATTAAACGTCCTGAAATGTACACACAAAGTGTTAAAATAGTTTTTTTTTGTCGGAAGCCCATATAATTTTGTTTACAGTGCTAATCACCACACGATGCTCCAACTCCACGTCCAGTCTGTCCTGTCCGTGACGATATTAATTTTAGAAAGCAGCGCACAAATAACTGAACCAAAAAATAACTTTTTTCGAACGTCCGCATACAATTGTTCATTAATAATATAGTGTTTTGAGCGTTACGGAATGAGTGAGTCAGTCAGCACTGTTTACAACACAAATGCTGACGTCAAAGAGTCGTGTGTTGTTTGGTTAATGTTAATCTGAAAAACCAAAATGATGATGATTTTTAAGTCTATATTTTCAAATAACAAAACAAAAAAAGCAGAGTGATGTCCCTTAGCGTTCTATGTCATAAATTGAAAAAAAGGCGAAGTGATGTCTCTTAGTGTTATGAAATGAGTCAGTCAGTCAGTGATAATTGAAAATTGAGGGTGATTATATATATAATATATCATATTTAGTGTCACATGGTATAAGTAGAACAACTCAAAGCACTGTGCCTGTCTTCTATACGTTTGTTCAGTATCGCTGCAAGATACAGTATCTGGTAGTTATTTATTGTTTTGATTGTAAATGCTTTAAGTTTGTAACAATTTAGGTCTAACATAAAACAATATTTATTATATTTTTAGGAATGGTTAAAAAATGTGTTTTAGTCGTCGGTTCAAACGTAAAAATCGTTTCTGTTTTTTTTACTTATTCCTTATTATAAGAAAAATACAGTTTCTTATACATCCTTGAACCTAAATATTAATTATTACATTCGTCTGTATACTGATTTAAGGTGAGAGGAAGACAATAGTAGACAGCAATGAATGTCCAATGATTTAATTGAAGACGTCAGAGATTTATGTACGATTTATACTTACGTTGATTGCCATTTCATCAAATTAAACTGGTCTGTGCAAATAAATAAATATGTTTATGTTTAATAAAAATGACATATCATAGTGAATATATATCTTTTTATTAGTTTCATAGAGTTACATTGGAGAAATATATTCTTTATAGTGATGATTCATTGGTAAGGATTGCCAGTAAAACACTGAGCCGGGTGATATGAGCATGAATATGGACAACAAAAGAGGATGTCCAGAATAAAACGATAAATTAATCGTATCTTTGTGTTTTAAGATAAATTGTTAGGGCAACAAGTGAAGACAGACAACAACATACTTGGAGAACCTGGCTGAATGGACAACAAACAAAAGTGTAAGCAATAACGTATTCATTGAAACAGATAACAACAGAGAGAAATGGAAGGTCATGTTAACCAATGTCTTTCCAAACCTGGCAACTCATAATAATCATATAAATGACAAACATATTTTAATTCTATCAAAGCAAGACAAATGATTTGTGACAAAATGTTATCATATTAGACGGGCATTTAAATAATATTTCTTGTCATCCCCGCACGATACAGCACAGATGTTAATGTAATTTTAAGAAAATTAAAGGTCAATATTAAATAAAACGTATACTGGTTTGTTTAAATTTATGTCAAATATAATAAAAAGTTACATGAGACAATTTACTTGTAAGCTGTGTTACCGAAATGTTAAATTTAATGTTTGTAAATGAATTTATGAAATGAAGTATTTATCTAAATAATCAAAATGTTTATTTTATATTTATTTACATTTAATGAAAACTAGGATATTATATCTTCCTATTTAAAATTTAATATTTTCATATATATTTCGTTTCGTTTCCAGAGGCTTGTTGATCCGCTACAAATGCATGCCACTTGATTTCGATCTCTTAGATTAGAGATACCGTATCAAGGAATAGCTTAAATGGTTTTACCATTCTTCGTTTAAAAATGATAATACAGTGAAAGAAAATGTATTTCTCTAGCATTATGTAAAAGGACTAGCTCATATAACCGGCTTCTCACGGGGCAGTATTACGGATCCCATTTTGTACCCCACCCATTATGACCCCAATCACTAATGGGATCCCGTTCTTGGTCAATACCTCATATTTCTTTGAGATTTCATACCCCAATATAATCCCGTGTGTAATGGGATCCCATTCGCAAAGTTAGCCCCTTTCCTCCATAACATACGTATACTTTATTGGGATCACATTGCTCAGTATTATCACATTGCATGAAGTGATTCCGTTTTTTGATAGAATCCCTTGCCCTCATATGATTACAGTCTTCATTTGAGATTTCATGCCAAATTATGATCCTGTTGTTATAACAGAAAAGCCTAGAAATCATCGATGCCACATTCAAAGTTGAAATAAAGAGAAACAAAATTAGTTGAATGATTTTTAAATGTTTATTATATTTAACTTCTGAAAATAACTTTCTTTGGCCATTTAATCTAATAAAAATGATTCAGTATGGTAGTAATTAATACAGCCATTATGCCTAACGAGATATACTAACATAACTAAACTATGAGTAAACTGATCATACAAACTATCATTATAAGTATAAGTTTCAAAATTTAAACGAAACGTAGATATCTGAGTTACATTATCTTTACAATGTTAATTAAATTGAAGCTTTTCAAAATTAAAACACAAAACATTATGTTTCAGAAAAATTTGAATTTTTAAAAGAGAAAAAATAATTAAAGGTATATATTAGGCATACACATATGAAATTAAGGACCACCATTACCCTAACGTGCAAGATGTAAGTTAAAAACGACATTAAGGACAGCCATAACCCAAATGGTGCAAGATGTCAGTTAAAAACGACATTAAGGGCCACCATGACCAAAAGGTGCAGATATCAATTAAAAACGACATTAAGGGCTACCATGGCCAAATGGTGCAAGATGTAAGTTAAAAACGACATTGAGGACCACCATAACTCAAATGGTGCAAGATGTAAGTTAAAAACGACATTAAGGGCGACCATGACCAAATGGTGCAAGATGTCAGTTAAAAACAACATTTAGGGCAACCATAACCCAAATGGTGCAAGATGTCAATTAAAAACGACATTGAGGACCACCATACCTTAAATGTGCAAGATGTAAGTTAAAAACGACATTAAGGGCCACCATGACCAAGTGGTGCAAGATGTCAGTTAAAAACAACATTTAGGGCAACCATAACCCAAATGGTGCAAGATGTCAATTAAAAACGACATTAAGGACCACTGTAACACAAATGGTGCAAGATGCAAGTTAAAAACAACATTAAGGACAGCCATGACCCAAATGGTGCAAGATGTCAGGTAAAAATAACATTAAGGGCGACCATGACCAAATGGTGCAAGATGTCTGTTAAAAACGACATTAAGGGCCTCCATTACATAAATGGTGCAAGATGTCAGTTAAAAACGACATTAAGGACCACCATGGCCGAAATTTTGCAAGTAATAATTTACAAACGACATTAACAGCTACCATAACCCACATGGCGCAAGATGTCAGTTAAAAAGGACATTAAGGGCCACCATATACGTAAATGGTGCAAGATGTCAGTTACAAACGACATTAAGGATCACCATAACCCAAATGGTGCAAGATGTCAGTTAAAAACGACATTAAGAACCACCATGGGCCAAATGGTTCATGATGTCAGTTAAAAACGACATTAAAGGCCACACATAGGGACACAAATGGTGCAAGATGTCAGTTAAAAACGACATTAAGGGCCACCATGGCCCAAAGGTGCAAGATGTCAGTTAAAAACGACATTAATTACCACCATGGCCCAAATGGTGCAAGATGTCAGTAAAAAATGACATTAAGGGCCACCATGACCAAATGGTGCAAGATGTCAGTTAAAAACGACATTAAGGGCCACCATGCAAATGCAGCCCAAATAGGGTGCAATGCAAGATGTAAGTTAAATACAACATTAAGGGCCACCATGGCCCAAATGGTGCTAGATGTCAGTTAAAAACGACATTAAGGTCCACCATGGCCAAAAGGTGAAACATGTAAGTTAAAAACGACATTAAGGGCCACCATGGCCCAAAGGTGCAAGATGTCAGTTAAAAACGACATTTAGGGCCACCATGGCCCAAATGGTGCAAGATGTCAGTTAAAAAACGACATTAAAGGCCACATAGACCAAAATGGTGCAAGATGTAAGTTAAAAACGACATTAAGGACCACCACCCAATGTGCAAGATGCAGTTAAAACGATGTAGATTCAATCTGGATCATTGTGGATACAGGTAATAATAAATTTCAAGATCGTGTGAAATCGAATGGGACGTACATTCTTAAAGGTTTAATAAAACTAAAGTCACCTCATTTTTGTCACACTTGGCCCAGAAGTAGTTGACACTAGGAGTTCAATTCACTAAAATATTGTATTATAGGCTTTCAAGTTTTATGTCAGCATTTTTGGTCAATATCCATTAAATTGACCCAGAATCAATGTTTTAAAACTTTTTTTACTTAGCATTAATAAGGGAAAAAAAAACCCACCTACTTTTAGTTTTATTTTTATAACTTGTTTATGCCAAAATCTTTTCTCGAGGCAAACTAAACAACTTTCCAAAGTTTATTAGCGATCGGGTATTTAAATAATATTTATATAGTGTATATAAAAAAAAACATGGGCCTCCGGGGCACATCAGTGCAATATGTAAAGTGTCAAACACCTGTTAATACCAATCTGTATAATAATGTATACATTTGTCATTGTTTGTCAAGATGATGTATAATCGATATGGGATAAAAGTCATCAACGTTTGCACACACAGAAAAAAAAATTTAAAAATAAAATTTGCGGCCCCGGCCGCCCAAAAAAAGACATTAGGAGTTTGATTCCTAAAAATATTTAATATTGGAATTCAAGTTTTTATATAAAAAAGTTTGATCAAGATCCATCCATTTTCACAGTAGCTAACACTTGAACTAATTTAAATATTACTCATTTAAGAAAAGAAAAGACACTTTGGGCCACCGGCCCCCATTATAATTAATTTTTAAAACGCTTTGAGCCAGTTACTATCTTGGGATAGTACGAAACAATCTTCCAAAATTTCATAGTGATCTGGTGAATACAGGACAAACATACATATTTACATATTTCCATTTTTATACATATAGATAAAAATAAATTACATGAAGGGTCCCGGGCCTACCAGTTCAACATATGACGTTCGAAATTGTGTTCATTTAAATCAATTTCATAACAGATATATTTATCTTTTTTTCTTAATATCATGTAAAATTGAATAGAGAAAACAATATTAAACGTTTAGAAAAAGAGACATTTAGGGCCACAGCCCTGTGGAGATGGACATTATGAGCTCAGTGCCAATAGTAATTTAATACAGGCTCTTAAATTTGTATATACCAAGTTTGGTTAAAATCCAGTTATTTTCTCATAATCTAACGCTTAAACTAATTTTTACATAACTAATATAAGGAAAAAATACATTAAGGGGCCCCCGGGCCCATTCGGTTCAAGATGTACATTTCGAAAACCTATTCATTTAAATTCAGATTCATCATGGATATGTTTCTCAAGATCGTTAAAAACTGAGTGGACAATAATATCTTAAAGTATACCAAACAATGACATTTGAGGCCGCCGACCCATTCGGTGTAAGATGTACATTTCAAAATGCTGTTCATTTTTATTTCAAGTTCATCAAGGATATTTTCTCAAGATCGTTATAAATGGAATGGGAAATAACATCTTAAATATATTAAAAAAGACGTTTGGGCCCCCCAGTCCCGAAGAAATAAACATTAAAAGTTCAGTGCCATTTAGTATTTTAATTTGGGCTACCAAGGATTTGTATAAAAGTTTTTGTTAAAATCCATCCATTTACTCCGTAGCTAACGCATAAAATGATTTGTATATTACTTACTTCAGCATAAAACGATATCCAGGGCCCCCGGGCCCATTCGTTGCAAAATTTTAATTTTCAAACACATTTTCATTTCAATCAATTTCATAATGCATATACATTTATTTATATTTATCAGGATATTAAAAATGGAATTGGGAATAAAATATAAAACGTTTACTAAAAATAAGACATTTTGCCCCCCCCCCATCCCCGAGAGAATGGACATTAGGACTTCAGTGTGCTATAGTAATATGTATACTGACTTTTTAGTTTTTATATATAAGGATCTTTTAAAAAAGTGGGAAATAATATCTCAAACATGAATTTTAAAAAACATTTGGGTCCCCCCGGTCCCGATGAAATAGACATTATAAGTTCAGTGCCCTTTTTTATTGGAATATGGGATACCAATTGTTTGTATACAAAGTTTCGTTAAGATCTATTCATTTACTCAGTAGCTAGCGCATAAACTAATTTTTATAAAGCTCATATAAGCAAACAGCGACAGTATGGGCCGCAGGGCCCATAAGTTCAAGATCTAAAGTGAAAAAACCTGTTTATTTCAGTCAATTTTAGAATGGATACATTTATCTATATTTCTCAAAATCTGTAATAATTAAATGGGGAATAAAATCTTACACATTAATTAAAAAATAATTTTTAGGGCCCATAGCCCCGAAAAAATTGACAGTAAGAAATTAGTGCCCTATAGCATTTCCATATTCGCTACCAAGTTGTTAAATACAAAGTTTGATTAAGATCCATCAATTTACCCAATCGCTAACACTTAAGCTAATTTTATATAGCTCATATAAGAAAAAAATTCATTAGGGGCCCCATGAGTGTTAAATTTGGAGAACAAAAGTTGCCTATTACCATCCCATGAGCGTACTCAAAAGTCTCCAAAAGTTTTATGGCGATCGGATGAATGGTTTAATCAGCTATAAAAGACATGCATAGATACATAAATAAATACATATATACATACTTTCATTTATATATATATATATTGATAGAGGTGCACATTTATAATTATATAGAGGGGTAAATTTATATATAGAGAGAGGAACACATTCATACGTATAAAGATGGCGCCATTGTAACCATTTAAAAGCTACATTTCCTTAGTAGGAGCAGACGTTAATAATATAGCCCAAACGTTGGTTGCAATAACTCTAGCTTAGCCACTGTTGATATCATTTTAGCGAAGCTTATGCTATACCTTTAGGATAAATTTAACTCATATCTTTGCGATTCAACTATAGGAATGATATGCAAAATGTTTTAAGGGCAGACAAATGATCAAAGTTATAATTTTAAAATAAGATTTGTTAAAACGACGTATATCATGGGAGTGTCACACTAAGACCTTATATACACATTTAAAAACAACAACAAACAGGCATTCTCTTAAAAACATTTAATCGAATGCAAATAAATTTATATATAGAAAAATGCACAACTAACTTCATTTGATTTGTGTAGCTAATGACTTGTGTTTTGAAATAAATGGAACATATCAATATAAAGAGCAAAGCAGTAATAATTCATAAGACATGGAAACAAATTTATAACACAACTTTAAGATAGACATGGTGATTATAAACAAACTTTTCTTATTCCGTTTGCAAGAACAAACACAAACAAATTCGGACGTGGTATGGGTTGCCAGGCAACAAGGAAAACCAACAATCAGTCAACATTTATGAGTCTAATAAAAATTAGTAGGACGCAGTAATCTCTAGAATATTCGTCTGTAATTGAGAAGATAATTGCAGCAACATATTGTGTAAGAACATCACTATTTTGTTGTCACCATGAGAGATGTTTACATTTAGCGGAAATTATGTAGCTGTGTAAACAATAAAGACAAGGTTAATATACAATTCTTGTTTTTCATATAACTATACAAATGTTATATACGTTCAAATATTTATAAATAGCCTTAATTTAGGACAACGGGTAAAGAAGAATGCTAGCAATTTAAATTACATTGTATCCCTAATTACAGGGATCGAAATTAAGTGGCATGCCACCTACATAAAAAAGAATGCATACAATCGATGCAGCAATGATGTAGTAGCAAAATTGCATGACAATAAGAATAAATACATAAATTATTGTCATCAAATACATTTAATAGTTTCAACATTTTAAAATAACTACCATTTTAAAAACGTAATTATTTCTTTTAATTTTAAATTTCTATGCGTCTTTTTTATTTACATACAATGGAACATTTACAAAGCGAAAATAATTATTGCTATGTCTAATAGATTTAATTTTACATGTAATGATTTAGATTTTCACATTTATTTAATATTTCCTTGTTTTGTCAACACAAAGTGATATTAACTACTGTATATCAGCACCGGTGCTTTGTAGTGTGTAATTGACGGGAAACACAATTTAATGCACGTCCAAAAACATTTACATGAATGTGTAAATATAACATTTTCTCTCCAAAATATGCCTATTTCTTCATTTTAAAAAATTACATGTGTATATGTGTATTACCCTTACTTAATAGAAAGAGCTAAGATGATACTATCAAATGCATCTAATATGTCATGGTTGAATTTTCAAAGACATTTTAATAAAGTAACAATTGAATAATCAACACTAAAAAAAGTTTATTAAAGCTAACGTAGACTACATAAATTATGAATACACTAGCGATATATTTACGTTTTTTACGATAGTTGAGTAAATACAAACAGTCGGATGACCACTTGCATGTTTGTTTCTCACCTAAATCAAAAGATAACATCACCATTCTTCTTAATCTCAATTATTATGTAATGTTCAAGACTTTTGAGACATTTGTTTCATTTATTTAAGCCACTGTAAACTAAGTCTCTTAATATTTTTTTATTGCAGCGTTAAAACTCACATTTTCAGTAGGATTTAGTCGTTTAAATTCACATTGAAAGTAGGTTTTAGTCCTTTAAACTCACATTGACAGTGGGTTTTAGTTGTTTAAACTCACAATGACAGTGGGTTTTAGTCGTTTAAACTCACATCGACAGTAGGTTTTAGTCATTTAAACTGACATTGACAGTGGGTTTTAGTTGTTTAAACTCACATTGACAGTGGGTTTTAGTTGTTTAAACTCACATTGCAGTAGGTTTTAGTCATTTAAACTCACATTGACAGTGGGTTTTAGTTGTTTAAACTCACACTGACAGTGGGTTTTAGTCGTTGAAACTCACATTGACAGTAGGTTTTAGTCATTTAAACTCTTATTGACAGTAGGATTTAGTCGTTTAAATTCACATCGAAAGTAGGTTTTAGTCATTTAAACTCACATTGACAATAGGTTTCAGTCGTTTAAACTCACATTGACAGTGGGTTTTAGTCGTTTTTAGTCGTTTAAACTCACATTGACAGTAGGCTTTAGTCGTTTAAACTCACATTGACAGTATGATTTAGTCGTTTAAATTCACATTGACAGTAGGTTTTAGTCGTTTAAACTCACATTGACAGTAGGCTTTAGTCGTTTAAACTCACATTGACAGTGGGTTTTAGTTGTTTAAACTCACATTGACAGTGGCCTTTAGTCGTTTAAACTCACATTGACAGTAGGCTTTAGTCGTTTAAACTCGTATAGACAGTAGGCTTTAGTCGTTTAAACTCACATTGACAGTAGGATTTAGTCGTTTAAATTCACATTGAAAGTGGGTTTTAGTCGTTTAAACTCACATTGACAGTAGGTTTTAGTCATTTAAACTCACATTGACAGTAGGTTTTAGTCGTTTAAACTCACATTGACAATGGGTTTTAGTCGTTTAAACTCACATTGAAAGTGGGTTTTAGTTGTTTAAACTCACATTGACAGTGGGCTTTAGTCGTTTAAACTCACATTGACAGTAGTCTTTAGTCGTTTAAACTCGTATAGACAGTAGGCTTTAGTCGTTTAAACTCACATTGACAGTAGGATTTAGTCGTTTAAATTCACATTGAAAGTGGGTTTTAGTCGTTTAAACTCACATTGACAGCAGGTTTTAGTCGTTTAAACTCACATTGACAGTAGGTTTTAGTCGTTTAAACTCACATTGACAGTAGGATTTAGTCGTTTAAATTCACATTGAAAGTGGGTTTTAGTCGTTTAAACTCACATTGACAGTAGGTTTTAGTCATTTAAACCCGTATTGACAGTAGGCTTTAGTCGTTTAAACTCGCATTGACAGTAGGTTTTAGTCATTTAAACCCGTATTGACAGTAGGCTTTAGTCGTTTAAACTCACATTGACAGTAGGATTTAGTCGTTTAAACTCACATTGACAGTAGGATTTAGTCGTTTAAATTCACATTGAAAGTGGGTTTTAGTCGTTTAAACTCACATTGACAGTAGGATTTAGTCGTTTAAATTCACATTGAAAGTGGGTTTTAGTCGTTTAAACTCACATTGACAGTAGGTTTTAGTCATTTAAACCCGTATTGACAGTAGGCTTTAGTCGTTTAAACTCGCATTGACAGTAGGTTTTAGTCATTTAAACCCGTATTGACAGTAGGCTTTAGTCGTTTAAACTCACATTGACAGTAGGATTTAGTCGTTTAAACTCACATTGACAGTAGGATTTAGTCGTTTAAATTCACATTGAAAGTGGGTTTTAGTCGTTTAAACTCACATTGACAGTAGGTTTTAGTCATTTAAACCCGTATTGACAGTAGGCTTTAGTCGTTTAAACTCACATTGACAGTAGGATTTAGTCGTTTAAACTCACATTGACAGTAGGATTTAGTCGTTTAAACTCACATTGACAGTAGGATTTAGTCGTTTAAACTCACATCCACAGTAGGATTTAGTCGTTTAAACTCACATTGACAGTAGGCTTTTATCCTTTAATTAGCTCATTTTTTATTGTTTGGTGGAAAGAAATCCTTGAAATTACTGCATTTCATCTGTCTTTATATAAGACTAATGATTCTATTATGACAATATTCTCTGAGACATTCATTTGAGAAAATATATATGTAGAAATAATGTCAGAATGCCGTCGATTTGTTTTGTTCCGAATTGATCCTTATACAAAGATACATCAGTAACGTCGGCTTTACATTTTCTCAGGTCCTGTTATATCTTTCTTTTCAATTACATCGAATAAGGTCTATCAAAATACTAATTGCTAACAATTAGTTAGATTATAACATAAAAACCTTACATGTAAATTTACTTGAGAATAGTATTTTTTTTCCATAACCTTAACCAGATTGTTTTACTATTAGAACTTATTTTTTTTTAAAGTATATTAAGGATTAACCTAATAACACCATTTAATGCCTAGCACAACCGATGTTATGACCAGTTCCTGAGATACTTTACAGTTGATGTGATGACCAGTTCCTGAGATACTTCACAGTTGATGTTGTGACCATTTCCTGAGATACTTCACAGTTGATGTGATGACCATTTCCTGAGATACTTCACAGTTGATGTGATGACCAGTTCCTGAGATAATTCGCAGTTGATGTGATGACCAGTTCCTGATATACTTTACAGTTGATGTGATGACCAGTACCTGAAATACTTCACAGTTGATGTGATGACCAGTTCCTGAGATACTTCACAGTTGATATGATGACCAGTTCCTGAGATACTTCACAGTTGATGTAATGACCATTTCCTGAGATACTTCACAGTTGATGTGATGACCAGTTCCTGAGATAATTCGCAGTTGATGTGATGACCAGTTCCTGATATACTTTACAGTTGATGTGATGACCAGTACCTGAAATACTTCACAGTTGATGTGATGACCAGTTCCTGAGATACTTCACAGTTGATGTGATGACCAGTTCCTGAGATACTTCACAGTTGATGTAATGACCAGTTACTGAGATAATTCACAGTTGATGTGATGACCAGTTCCTGAGATACTTCATGTAAAAATGTATTCTATTGAAATTAGTTGTATCAGTCCAAGTATTGGTTTAGTTTAAAAACAAAAGTATAACATTAATCTAAAAATATTGGTTTAGTTTAAAAACAAAAGTATAACATTAATCTAAAAGTATTGATTTAGTTTAAAAACAAAAGTATAACATTAATCTAAAAGTATTGGTTTAGTTTAAAAACAAAAGTGTAACATTAATCTAAAAGTATTGGTTTAGTTTAAAAACACAAGTATAACATAAATCTTAAAAAAATGGTTTAGTTTAAAAATAAAAGTATAACATTACTTACATTTTTGAATAAACTTTTCTTGGATTTAAGATTCAAAAATGAGTTTCTTTTAAATATCTATGCAAAATATTAAAATAATAAGATAAAATTGTCCATCACTTTAAAACAGTTTAATAACATCTTTTAAATGTTATATAACATTAGTTAAATACTATGGCACAACACTTACATACTAGGAAACATCAATTAACTTCTGTGATACATGATTTTAATATTAAGTTACATACTTGGACACATTATGTAAATAGTAGGGCACATTTAATTACTAGAACACATTATTCCAATACAAAGAAATATTTTATAGTATATGCATACTTTAGATTAAAGATATACTTATATATAAAACTAGGTCACGTGTGACGAAATAATTGCAGTAAATCACGTACACCTGAAATAATAACTTTAATAATAACGTTAATAATTCAATAATTAATCAGCAAGCTGTACGTATTTTATGTTAATATATGAATTATAATTTTTTTAAAGAGATTATAAAATCTAATGATACTTTTTCACTTGTGTCATTCTTTTAAGTAAAACTAGAGAAATTAATTAGTTTGTCTATAATTAATTTATACAAAGCGTGGTAGAATTAATTTAGCAATACATTCTTATTCTAAGTTCGAAATCAAGTGGCATGCACTTCTAAATTATTATTTTTTTTAATTTTTTTTTATTTTGCCTTAAAAAAATGCACTTGTAAAACAATTTTGTGAAAATGGAGGCAATACACGAAAAATGTAGGATATGAATACATTTTAAATAGAAAGAATTAATTTCCTAGTTTTCTTGTATAGATAAATCAATGGAAAATTTAAAATCTTGATATATTACATAAATATCTATAATTTGATATAATCTATTTCGAAACATAAGTTTAATATTTTTGAAAGCTCCAGCATTTAAATAAATTGTCTCATATAACTTTTAAATTATATTTTAATTTAAGTTTAAACCAAAAACAATACTTTTTGTTAACATTGTGCATTTAATTTTCTAAAAAGTTAATTAACATCGCGGTGCAGTATCATGCGGTGCTGACAAGAAATATAATTTTAATGCACTTCTAATATGATAACTGGCGTCATTAAAAATTGTAATGCGTAAACAACCCTGACAAATATTTCTTTATTGATAGATATAAAGAAGGTCTAAGGTTTGGAAAGACAACTTGGCTAACATTACTTCTGATTTCGCTCTGTGTAAAAACGTTAGGGCCGTCCATAAAGTACGATCACGCCTCCAGAGTGGGGGAGGGGTGTAAGAAAGGCGTGACAGTTTGTGAAAGGGGGAGAGGGGAGGGTCCACCATGTGTGATTGTCACATGTTTATTATCAAATTTTCTAATTTTATATAATAAAACAAAATTTGTGTTCGAAAGTGTGACTTACTTGGGGGGGGGGTGTCTGAGATTTGTGACAGTTTGTGACTAGAGGGGGGAGTTAAAAATTGTCAAAAATAGCGTGACGTACTGTATGGATGTCCCTTTATTGCTTTCACTTTTGTTTGTTGACCATTCAGTCAGGCTCTCCACGTATGTTGTTTTATGTCTTCATCTGTCTCCCCTACAATATATCTTTCAACATAAAGATACTTCCTATTTCATATTTCTTATATGCCATTGTATAATTTCATTTTTCCCCTTCCCTATAGTTTTTATGAATGATCTTGGGGCACATGCTGTGCTTAACAACTCAGTATTTGTTTTCTTTTCGTTTCATGACATAGTCATAAAGCTTCTTATAAACCACATTTCTACTGTATTCAATGTTTTCCTTGCTTCTTTGTATATTGTCCAACATTCACCCCCTAATTGAAGATCATACCAAAGATATCCTTTCAATATGCGCATTTTGATACATATTTATTTGGGCTGCGGAAATTAACGATTATTAGAATATGAGGATAGGTCGAGACACGAACATGACAAAACTGATTAGAATATGAGGATAGGTTAGTATACTAAATATACTCGGTGGTCGAGTGTCATGTGCGCTCGACTGACGTACCGATGGCCACGGGTTGAAATCCATATGTAGGCAGGGATTTCTTCCCGGGGCCAAGGTGTTCCTGAGACCACCGAGCATCGGTTGGGTACCCAACACTAGTTAGGGAAACAAAATAAAAAAGACGATTGTGAGAATAATAAAACACATTTGTTACACATGCTCAGTTTATTATTTGTGTTACAGATTCGCAATCTATTTAATAGTTTTTACCTACAATTTATCACATAATGTAACTTTCTATTAGTGTTTATTAAATAAATCGACACGTGACAAAACACTATCTTTCTGCTAGTAAATGTATTAAGCTGTGGTTAATTTCATATATTATATCTCGATTCTCATTGTCATGCAGTAGACAGAGATGTATGTGTTAAACTGAATATATGGATACGTGTGTATTGTCTCAGTTGCTTGTACAGTGAGATACTCGGGATAAATTACATTGCTATGTACACGTTCTAGAATTGAATTGGTTTATGGAATAATTGAAATACATACTCATTAATAAGTGCTGCAACATTGTTTACAATAAATAAAGGAAATTTTTGGTCTAAAAGGACAATTGGGCTTCTTAACTTAATATAGAATACATTTAAATAATAAATTATGTCTGCATGCTTTATAAAATACACAAAAGACATTTAAGCTTAAAAGTTTCTTTAAATGATTAAAAATTGTTATTCAAAATAGAATTATACAAATAAAAAATGTTTAATGCAATATTAGGTGGGACAGTAGCATGTAAATGGAATCATAAATATTTATTTGTATATTATTAGTTTCAGGGCAAAGGCTGTCCCTTAGTCCACCCAGCTTCGAATAGGTACCTAAAACTAGTTAGGAAAACAAAGG